>CACVCL010029613.1:0-66687 GCA_902729485.2 Mus minutoides | reverse complement strand
AAAAAAAAAAAAAAAAAAAAAAAAAAAAACTCAAGTTTTAAGCTCCTTTTCAATTGATGCATAAAATAACTTTAAACAGATTTCAATACCATTTCATAATAAAAGCCCTGATGAAACTAAGAAGATAAATAATATTGTCCTTAAGACTACATACAAAACATGTAGACACCATTACACTGTGAGAGTGAGTTAAGAAGAGAAAGTTTTCTTTCAAATAAAAATAGGAAAAATTGTCTATTTTTTTCCATTCTTAATACAATGTTTGAAGGTCTATTTAGAGCAATAAAATATATGAAGGAAGGGTCAGCCATCCCTTAGTCTCTGCTCCATTTTTGTCCCTGCATTCCTTTTAGACAGGAAAATTTTAGGTTAAACTTGTGTAGGTGGGTCGGTGTCCCATCCCTCCACTTGGGGTATTGTCTGATTACTGGAGGTAGTCTCTTCAGTTTTCATATCCTGACTGTTGGGCATTTTGGCTAACGTCAACCACATCGAGACCTGGAAGTCTCCCTTATCCCAGGTCTCTGGAACAATCTAGAGGTCCTCCCTACCGCTGACCCCCACAGCTGCATATTTCAATTCACTCTCCTGGTCCTTCTGCCCCACCCTATACTGGTCCTGTCTCCCTTTTACCTTTCTCCCCTCCCACTCAGTTCTTCACTCGCTCTGCCTCCCATGATAAATTTTTCTTTATTTTATTGGATATTTTATTTATTTACATTTCAAATGCTATCCCTTTTTCTGATTCTCCCCACCCCAGAAACCCGCTATTGCACCCCCTCCTCCTGCTTCTATAAGGGTGTGCCGCCACCCACCCACTCCTGTTTCCTCGCCCTCAAATTCCCCTACACTGGGGCATCGAGACTTCAAGGAAGGGATCAAGTGCCTCTCCTCCCATTGATGTCCAACAAGGCCTTCCTCTGATACATACAGGGATGGAGCCAAGGGTCCCTCCATGTATACTGCTTGGTTGTTGGTTTAGACCCTGGGAGCTCTGATTTGTTGATATTGTTCTTCCTAAGGGGCTGCAAACTCCTTCAGTCTTTTCTCTAACTCCTCCACTGGGGACCATGATCAGTTCAATGGTGGGCTGCGAGCATCTGCTTCTGTATATATCAGGCTCTGGCCGAGCCTCTCAGGAGACAGCTATATGGAACTAGAAAATATTATCCTGAGTGAGGTAACCCAATCACAAAAGAACACACATGGTACTATGTCCAATTTTTTGAGGAACCGCCAAACTGATTTCCAGAGTGGTTGTACAAGCTTGTAATCCCTTTCAGCATTGGTACCCTATCTGGCCCAGACCTGTGCAGGGCCTCTATGTGCTACCCTCATAAGAGCATTGGTTCATCTGTGTTTAGAAGGCCTAGTCTCCTCTCCTTATCCAGCCTCTGATTTATACAGTCTTTACGCCTTGTCTTCTTCATGGTTCCAGGATCCCTGAGGGGAGAGATTTGATGGAGACTTCCCATTAGGAGCTGAGTTTTCCAAGATCTCTCACTCTCTGTACATTGTCTGGCTGTTGCTCTCTGTATTTGTTTCCATCTGCTGCATGGGAAGCTTCTCTAATGATAGCTGAGCAAGGCATGGATATATAAATATAGCAAAATATTGTTAAGAGTCATTTGTAGCTATGGTCCTTTAGTGGAACAGTAGAATTTTATTTTCTCTTAGGTTGCTGGCCTTTGATGACTCAGATTCTTGGTCACCTAAGCCATCTTGGGGATAGGTTCCATCTTATAGACAGGGCTTTAAGTCTAATCAGATATTAGATGGTGCACTGGCTAGTTTTTGTGTCAACTTGACACAGCTGGGTTATCACAGAGAAAGGAGCTTCAGTTTGGGAAGTACCTCCATAAGATACAGCTGTGGGGTATTTTCTCAATAAGTGATCAAGGGGGAAAGGCCCCTTGTGGGTGGGATCATTTCTAGGCTGGCAGTCTTGGGTTCTATAAGAGAGCAGGCTGAGCAAGCCAGGGGAAGCAAGCCAGTAAGTAACATCCCTCCATAGCTTCTGCATCAGCTCCTGCTTCCTGACCTGCTTGAGTTCCTGTTCTGACTTCCTTGGTGATGAACAGCTGTATGGAAGTGTAAGCCAAATAAACCCTTTCCTCCCCAACTGCTTCTTGGTTATGATGTTTGTGCAGGAATAGAAACCCTGACTAAGACAAATTGGTACCAGCAGAGTGGGGTATTCCTGTGAAAACCTGACCATGTTTTGGGGAGGACTGTGGAAGGACTTGGGCTTGAAGATCCATTTGTTGTTAGGAGCTCTGTGGGATGTTGTGTAGGAGTTTGGAAGATAATGTTGAGAACAGTGCAGAAGATGGAGGCTTGTGAAATTTCAGAGGGAAAATTAAAGACTCTTTTCAGGGCCATTGTTACTTTGATTGGGAAGATTCTGTGGTTCTGGTTAGCTGGGGCTGAAAAATCAGCTGTAATTAACAAGATAACAGAACAACTAAAGTGAAACTTTTGCATTACTGCGACTATTGATGCTGGTTAGCTGGAGCTAAGAAATTAGAGGTGATTAAGAAGAGACCAGCAATGTTGAGGTGACATCTTCTGGGAAGTGATTTCTGAGAGCACAAAGAGGCTGTGTTCCAGAGATAGCCAAAGTTGTACCTCGTGCAGTAGCAGGACTTGGTAATGTGTAAGAGTTACCCAGGTGGTATTGGCTTTGAAGGCATGAAGGGGTCATGCAGAGCAGCTGAGGCCACGGAAGCACTATGAGAGGCCATGGAAGGCCATTGGTGAAGGTGCAGCCTCAGTTGCAATTGATGGCCCAGGACTGAAGGGGTCGTGCAAAGGAGTCTTGGCACCATGAGGAGAGCCTATGAGAGGCTAGTGTTGAAGCCTAGTTACAGTGGAAGACAGCAGCGTTGTGGAGATGCCAGTACCATGAGATGACCACCAAGAACAGCAGCAGCAATGGAGTACAGGCATCTGGAGCCTAGAGGACAACGTGTGTGCTACAATGGGCATGGCTGGAGAAGTAACTCAAGCCCTTGGAGGAGCCCAGACATTGGATATTTGGAGATTGATTTTTGCTTTTGATTGGGACTGTGCCCTGAAATTTTTTCCCTCTTGAAGGAAGAAAATATTTTAGTGGATCCCACAGTTAAGAGACTTTTATATTTTAAAAGGATTGAACTTTTAATATGTAAAGACTTTGGGACTTTTAAGTTATTTAAGATCTTGGGGATGAGTAAGAACTAAGGATTGAGGCTTACTAGTGTTGTATTTGTGTGTCAAGTTGACAAGGGGTCAATTGTACTGGCTAGTTTTTATGTCAACTTGACACAGCTGAGTTATCACAGAGAAAGGAGCTTCAGTTGGGGAAGTGCCTCCATGAGATACAGCTGTGGGGTATTTTCTCAATTAGTGATCAAGGGGGAAAGGCCCCTTGTGGGTGGGATCATTTCTGGGCTGGCAGTCTTGGGTTCTATAGGAGCAGGCTGAACAAGCCAGGGGAAGCAAGCCAGTAAGTAACATCCCTCCATGGCCTCTGCATCAGCTCCTGCTTCCTGACCTGCTTGAGTCCCAGTCCTGACTTCCTTGGTGATGAACAGCTGTATGGAAGTATAAGCCAAATAAACCCTTTCCTCCCCAACTTGCTTCTTGGTCATGATGTTTGTGCAGGAATTGAAACCCTGACTAAGACAGATGGTTACAGTCACAAGTTTTGTACCACTACTGCAAAAAATATACTTTGCAGGCAGGTTTTTAAAAAGCCTTCTTTTCTTGACCCCTGTCCAGCCTCTGGCATATACAAACTTTTAGCCTCCACTTAGATTATAGAGTATAATATCTATAATAATTTTATAAATTAAAATAATCTTGAAGGTTATAGATCACAGGTTTTACCACTGGTTTGGTATTTACTTTTCACTTTGGTAATCTGCAAGTACAGTAAGCTTAAGTCCATTGGGTGAAGTCTCAAGGTAGGCACCAGCTACCTCAAATTCTCTGTGTTTAAAGCATTGTGTCCTGTTGACTTCAATAATGGGGCCTATCCATGTATAGAGGCCAACAAATAGCCTTGGCAATAGCTGAAGATGTTTCTGGTCTCCATGGGATCCCTTTGGTCAACAATTAAATTACATGTAACACATTTTCTTTTTTTTTTTTTTTTTTGTATATCTTTTTCTTTCATGTATTTTTAACAACAACAACAACAACAAAGACTGTTAGGGGCTTTTTAAACCAAGAAGGTTTGTTTATTTATTTATTTATTTATTTCCAGAGCTAAGCTACCACTGAGCTAAATCCCCAACCCCGAGTTTTTGTTTTTTTTTTTTAATTTTTCATTTACATTTCACATGTTATCCAGAAATTTTCCCTTACCCTCCCGCGTCCCCGCCCTGCTCCCCTACCCACCCCCTCCCACATAATGGCCCTGGCCTTCCCCTGTTCTGGGGCATATAGAGTCTAAGAATAACATGAACTAACACATTTTCAATAATGGAAGCTTCCTTAAATGACAAGAGATGTTTGGTTAAGGTTGGGTCACCTCTCATTATTTGGTGAGTTCAGTTAGATTATATATATATATATATATATATATATATATATATATATATATATTAGAAGAAATGGCTCAAGAATTAAGAACTCTGGCTGCTCTGTTCAATTTTCAGTGGTTAGAATTTATTAACAGATTTACTTCTTCGGAGGCAAAAGGAATATCATACATATGTGATTGCTGCTGCTTCTGCATATTAGGTATATTTCCCAACAATAATTTGAATTACTCCCAGTTAACAAAATCTTTATTCTACTTTAAGATAGTCATTTTTTGATATTTTATAAATGTTGAGTCATTTGAGATGAGTCCCCCATTTATAAATTTATAAATTAACCCATTTATAAAACATCCCTCACAGTCGTGCCCACACGTCAACCTAGTACAGGCAATTCCTTACTAAAATTCTCTTCCCAGGTGGTTCTAGGCTATATAAAGTCCACAACAGAAAAAAAAAATCACTGTTTGAATATTGGAAATTGAATATCTGTTATGAATTTGTTTCAATACTATGCTGGTGAGCTTGAAAATTATTTTAAGTACCTTGCAATATATTAACATCAAAGTGGGCATGTTTACATTTCTTGCTTCACAGTCAATAGGGTGTAATATAATTCTATTTACTTTTTATTAGTTTTTTGAGTATTTTATACAATGTATCACTTTCTTTCATTTCATTCCAGATCCTATTCCCCTTTCCCACCCATCCAACTTTGTGTTCAATTTCTTTATAGAGGTATAAAATACAATTTGTGATTTTCATATTTTCTTGGGCATGTGGCTAAATAATGTACTGCAGTTGACTTAATAGGGACTGTACTCAAGAAAAACATCATCTCCATCTCCTGGCAGCTATGAATTGTGAAAAGCCTCTTGTTTAGAGGTAGGCTTTGTGGAAAAGTTCTATTTGCAACAGATGATGATTAACTCAGAAACTCATGATTGCCCAACGTACCAATCCCACTTCTATTTGTAACCTTTTAAATTTGTTAACTTTGATTATTATTTAGTTAACAAAAGTAACATAGTGAGGAATGCTCAACTCTATGCTGACATCTACATTGCATGCTTTCCTGTAAAGTCTTAAAGATCTTTGAAGAAAAATACATATGGAATGGCCAGGACTACAAATGAGCAGTGTCTCTGGACCATTTTTCTTCATACTAATTTTACTAAAATCGTCTTTAAAAGCTTCAAATGTTTGCCTAGTCTTCAGGTTTTACAGTCTGATTTTTACTAGTAAGTGTTGGCAATTAACTTTCTCATGCTTCTTTTGGTAATGTTTATTACGTTGATTTCACCTAATTAATTTTTATGCCCACCTATTGAGGTACTCCAAAAGGCTTTCAAAGATAATCAACCAATCACATATTAAGGACAAGATATTAACTGAAGAAACATTTCACAGAGATCAAAGTTAGAAAAATGAATCTGTAAGTAGTAAATTTAGGTGTTTTAAAGAGTAACTAGAGTTAGGGTTGGCCTGACCTTACACAAATCATGTGCCTGTGACCAGAACTGCTGGAAGTTCGTATATGTAGCTGTACTACTGTGGCCAGAAGCCACTGTTTGAGGAAAAAGCCATCCTCTCCCACTTCTATTTGGATCCTTCTACGTTCACTAACTTTGATTTATTACTTAGTTAACAAAAATGATCTTATAAACCATATACAAAGCTTGGTGGTATTTGAAAACATAAATGTGAAAATACATGCCTGAAAAGAAAAACATCAAAATGTTCTTCTGAC
The DNA here is from genome assembly GCA_902729485.2 of Mus minutoides. Taxonomy (NCBI): domain Eukaryota; kingdom Metazoa; phylum Chordata; class Mammalia; order Rodentia; family Muridae; genus Mus; species Mus minutoides. The sequence continues at coordinate 60,411 of CACVCL010029613.1, read as the reverse complement.
TATCCACATGGTGAAACTAAACATAACTTTAATTTTTTACTATACTATTATGAATATACACTATACTTACAACTAAAACTAAAATTATCTCAATAATGTTTTGTTTGAGTAATGTGTTTTAGAATTTACATATAAACTGTAGATTATACTGTAATAATATAACAACTATACTATAAAGTCCTTGAATTCTTCTAGACATGTAAATTATACTTATTTTAATAATTGTCTTGGTAGTTATGGTAGAACTCTCTTTTTCATCCCAGGATTCAGTGAAAGCAGGAACATAGAAAGTTTGAGAGCTACCTGGGATACACAGGAAGACTTTAATTTTTTTTTTTTAAATCTTTTTTTGCCTGGACTATGCCAAGTGTGTAGTACACACTTTCCCTATTCAGCTTACCAAATGTTAGCGGCATCATTTTCTCATTCTGTCACTAAGATAAATACTATCCTCATGCTCTTTCAACATGCTCTAGAGATGATAGTCATAGCTAGAAAGTGACTGGGTAAATGACAATCAGCTGACCACCCAGGTTCACCAGTGACATCTGAATAACAAGGAAAAGATGTCAAAGCTAGAAACTGCTGTCCAAACTTTTTTGTGATGTCCTTGAATTAAAGCATCATTCCTCATGAGTACATCTCAAATCTGCTAGTCCTGAAACAGCGATGTGTATTCAATCGGTTCCACTCAAACTCTATGATGATCAGCCTACTTCACTTTCCTAAAGTTGCTTCACTGTCTGAATCTGCTTTTGCAACAATTTTAGTTATGTAGTTGCAACGAGTGTGGTTTTTCAAACATTTTAATAAATGTCTCTATAACTTTTCCAATGAAGTAAATGTACATGAATATCATATACAACAGGCATCCCCTCCCAAGGTCTGACCTCTGAAAAAATATTGTGAATATATGTTGTTTATGGTTAAGAAAGTAACTTTTTAACTGTCTAAATGCCTTTAATGTCAAAATGAACACTAAAACTATGATTATGGGCAAGGATCAATACTTTGGGAAACAATTCACAAAGATTAGGGAGAGAAAAAAGATCTAAAGTTGTAAAAAAAATCATCCTTTCAAATTAACCAGCTTAGCATGTACTAAACATAAAAATGTCATCTTAAATGACAACTCATTTTCCTTATACTTAGATCAGGTATCACATGCACCATCTCTATTTCTAAAATTATCAATGGCACTATTGTTTTAACATATTTTCCTTCATTAAGCTGTAAGTTGGAGAATGATGACATAGCAACCCAATGATTGTTATTCTTCACTCATATTTCCAATACCTTCACGATAATGTCTCAAGATATCTTATTTTGCATTGTTTGATGCTACTATGCATTAACAATTTTCATTGACCGGACCTTGCTTTTGCATTTTTGGATTTTTGAACGGGTATTAACAGTAAGGAAAGAGAAATATGAAAAGAAATAAAAAATGAAATAAAAGTTTCACATGCAGGAGCTTTAAGAATCGAGCCCTGCCTTCCTGCTGGTTCTCCATGCATGTCTTCTTGATGACACACAATGAGAATCATTGCTGCATATGATTCCCAACTGGAAATCTGTAAAGCCTTCCTCACTCCCTCTCGCCCTTGTTCACACACAGAAGCGAACCACATTTTCACGTCTTCATGCAAATGTATAGGTTGCTTTAATTTACCTTATATTTTTAACTTCTCCTTAAGTTTTATTTTTACTTCAGACAAAATGGTTTGTCATATGGAAATAATATTTTAAATTTTGATGTTGAAAGTACAATTTACATTTTTTACTTAGAATTTCTGTGATTTTAATTAGGGAAATGTATATTTTACTTGAATATATATATATATATATATATATATATGCTACTTTTTCTTTACAAGCTATTTTTAAAAACAACCATCCTTGACATAGTAAGGACATAGTCCTTATATACAAATGTTATTACATATGTCATTGAATCCATTTTCTTATATTAAGTTCCATTTTATATATCTTTCAAAATAAGAGCAGATGGTTATAATGTAAAATATCAGACAATATACTTCATATATATATATATATATATATATATATATATATATATATATATATATGTATGCTTTAGACGTATTCTCAAAATTACTTAAGGTGTTTTTACTAGAATTTGTAGATCATTAAAGAATAATTTCAGATTGTTTTAAATTTTCTAAGACGAACTGAGAAGATAGCTTTGGAGGCCTTTTGATATCTCAGAATAACTCAAACAATTACCATGTGCAAATGAATGCAACTTCTTGACTTTTCCACCTTGTTTTGTAGACAGAACAATTATCATAAAAATCACAGACACACTCATTTTATAGTAGCCTGCTAACTGTGTGTCACATTTACAATACCTTATCTTCATGAAGACACCATGTCAAGATGCTAGACAGCTAATACAAGGGATATTAAATAAAGTCAAGAAAGAGTATGTCTGTAGAATATACATGCTGTAGATCTGTTTTCATTGGAATCTTAGACTCATTTCAAACATACCAAAGACACAGATTTTGAGCCCTTTCCCAGCAAACAATTCCTTGCTTTGGTTTTTGAAAAGCAATTGAATCAAAGGAAAAATTGATATTCCTTCTGCATTCATCACTTTATCGTGGGTAGAGAGCACCCTCTACTTTCTTCTGATTAAATAGCACCACTTATCTGGAGGCAAAGAAATGGCTGCGTCTATGTGGACAATTTGCTCAAAACATCAGAAAAGGGATTTGTTTATAAGGCTCATTAGCTCATGGCCTCTACTGGCAATAACCCATGTTCAGGAGGCCACCATTGTGACGCCCTCCAAAGGTTCCCCAGAAGGAGGCAAAGTCTAGGAGGAGAATGTCTGCTCTGAAGTCTCCCACTTTCCATGAACTGGGTCTGCAGAGCCACCCCAGGAGGGGAGACGGCAGCTTTGAAAGCTAACACCTTTGTTATTCCAAGTGTTAGAGATGAAGCTGAGTCTCAGATGCCCCAAGGTCTGTGCATCCTTCACCAAACACAGATGGAAGCTAGACTCTTTGAACTGCTTTGAAAATCTGTTACTAAGCTTTGCTTTGGGTCTGCAGAGCAGCCATTGCTAACCTCTGACTGCTTGCAATTTTTATGGCTGTGTGATGACAAGGGATAAAATAGCTTCATTTTAGAAGCAAATGGTTCATATGCCAAGGATAAAGAAAAAAGGGCACCACCTTAGCAAGATTTTATAGCAACTATATTCTAATTATAAGTGATAGTCTTTTAAAAATATAAATTGTAAATAAATCACAAACATTAAGGCAATATTAATTCATTTGCTTTATTATGATAATATTTATGTTTATAATAATAATTTTAAATAGCAAAATATGCAAAGATGAATGGGAGCATCTTTAGATCAGTTATTGGCATACAGTTCCTTAGAGGTTTGCAGTGATGTTAAAATATATTGATTCTTGAATTTGGAATCAGAAACATCTGCTACAGTAAGTCAATGTCATGCTCTGGCTTATATAGTGATTCCATTTAAAAGCATTTTATATTTATCACCCAAGTTTTCCTTTTCCTGTGGTAAGAAAAACATTCAATTAAAGTCACTCTAAATAAACCATCTCCCTTAAGTCAGATTTAGTCAACAGTTTAACCTGCACCATTTTAGCCTGTTACATGTGCTAAGAGAGAGTTCAGCTGTTCTTGCTTTCCTTTCAAACATTCTGTTTCTGCATAAAGAATCAAGACCTTCCTACAAACTGGAGGTTTTCAGTTCTATTGTTCTTAATAGAAAAAGTAAGATCTGATCAAGACAGACATAAGCACACAAGGGTATATTCTCAAAGTAGTTCATTGCAGCTTTGTAAAAGCCTAATTGTGCATATTTGTATGAGAGTGAGTGTTTACATCTGTGCCAAAGAAAAAACAACAAAAACTATCTATCCATTTGGTTAGTGTCATATAGTTTTAAATGTAAGGTGTCTATGGAGACATTAATACATCTCTGGTTTATGAGTAACTTTTCTAGGCAGGGGCTTAACAGAAACAACAGATGCCCCATACAGTATATATTTAATAAGAACACAGCCTTTAACCACAGCAGGCTTCCTCCTTGGAGCATGATGAGGATAACTGTATGACCTACTACCCTGTCTCAGCAGGACAGCACCTGCAGGAACTAGCCGACTCAGTAATCTCCATCCAAGACCTCTTGAACTTGCTTGCCTGCTAGCTTTTTTAATAGATGTATATATATATATATATATATATATATATATATATATATATATATATATATATAGTAGCAGGGATATGAGTTTCTTCCCAGCTCTCACCCCTAGGATACACCAAGTGACTATAAAATTCTTTATTCTATCCTTCCTGCCACAGCATCAACCACAGTGCAAAGAAGACTCTCACAGCCTGGGAATTTACAACCCCGGCATCGTAGTTGAGCTTAAAATGTTTGTATAAGTCAGAAATGGCACTAAAACATCAGTGATGTTTCTAGAAGTGGTTAGAGCGGCGATGGCCGGTGTGTCATAATAGCTACCTCATGTGAGAAAATAGAGGGAAAAGGAAGGCATCCTGTGGGCAAGGGAAACTACGTAGAGGAAGGAAGCATGTTTTGTCATCTGCTCATTGCCTACCAGTTGACACTGACAAAATCAAGATGTGTGAGAGCCCATTCTCCATTCCGCAAGAAAACAAAGCCACTTTAATGAAAAACAGTGAAATGAAAAATGTAAAGTTCACATGTCTATTTTTTTAATTCTTTTGATTTTTGTTTACTTTTAAAAAATAAAATATAATTACATCCCTTCCCTGTTTCCTTCCCTCCCTCCATAGCTTACTCCTTCCAGAAAGAGTCAGAGAAAAGGAATGAGACACAAGTGATGACATTTTCAAATGACTGGACATGCATAATATGCTGAAACATGTCTAAATACATATCCATTGTTTGAGAACTGAGGCTTACTTATATCAAGGGCTAGAAGCAGAATTGTGCTGATGATGGACACCCAGAGATCTCCAAGCAAGAGTTAGGGCAGGACATGACACTGGTGAGTCCTGCTAACCATTGAGCAGATTCACAATTCAGAGTTTCATGGTAGGGATGAGGTGCAGAGAGACTGTTTGTGTAATTCACATAGAGAAATTCACACTCCATGACTACAAGTGTTTGAACATTGGGCTTGCTAAAAGGTTTGAGGGAAGCTCTGTTGACCATTTCTAGTACATAAGGAGAGCTAGTTCCAGGTTTCTTTTTATCATGTGTGTATTACTTAGCTCTCAGAAGAATCTTCATTTATGGGGCTTAGTTGTCAGTGATTAGTTCAAAATTTGCATGGATGTAGAGGGGTGTTGTTTTTTTCTCTCTTGGGGTGGTTTAATCATCCATTTATCATAAAAGCCTTACAAGTCTAACTAGGGAGTAGGTACAACTGACAACTCTTAAGTGCTTTGTACTTCTAATCTTCTACTTATAACCGTTTTTTATTTAAATTCATTTCACTCCAGATTAAAACATTTTAAAAGAATGTATTGTATTCTGCAAGAATTATTGGATATTGTCACAGTTTGAACATGAAATATCCCACATTGTCTTAACTATTAACCTCTTAGTCTCCAATACTTTAAAATCAATGTATTGGAAATAATAGGAGGAGGGAAGTGGCAGGTTCACACCTTTCAAGACTGTGCCTAGTCTACACTCATTTTCTTCTCTCCACCCGAGGTGAAGGCTAACATTTCCTTTTTTTTTTTTTTTTTTTTTTTTTCCTGAGACAGTGTTTCTCTGTATAGCCCTAGCTGTCCTGGAACTCACTTTGTAGAGCAGGCTGGCCTTGAACTCAGAAATCCACCTGCCTCTGCCTCCTGAGTGCTGGGATTAAAGGCATGTGCCACGACCACCCAGCTCTGACTAACCTTTCCTACCAGGTTGTTCTGTTCATGTCCCTAGAGCTAAGCAACCAGGAGATTAACTCTCTGAGGCAATTGATTATAATTAATCTTTCAAGTATTTTGGTCAAAATAAGTTCAAAGTAACTCAGACATACTACATAAAATATGAAAATTGGTAAATATGTTTGTATGCCATAAAAATTTGTTACCATCCCCTACAAAGTCAAGGTTCATGTGGTTCCTAGCTGAGAAATGTGTTAGGCTGCATGTAGCAAACTAGAACAAACTTAATAGGCATTTGGAGATTTAGCTCTGATGTTGATACCCCAAAACTGACACAGCTGTCCACAGATGCCATCAGCACCCTGGACTTCTTTTATCTGTCCTCACAGCCTCTCTTGGTATGTGATTTTCTCCCTCAGGGTCACAGCATTGCCTTCTCTGCCATCTTCTGTCATGTGTTCCAGGAAGTAAAGGGAGAGAAATAAGTGTCAGACACATATTTCAGTCAAGGCTAACACTATATTGGTAATTTTTCAGAATTTCAAAATAGAGACTTGTGTTTCTATAGCTCCCACTATGCAAAAGGAGACAAAACATACAATTTCTTAGAAGGATTCCTTTTTTAAAAAAGAGAGAAGAATATGAAGAAGAAGAAGAAGAAGAAGGAGGAGGAGGAGGAGGAGGAGGAGGAGGAGGAGAAGGAGGATTCCTTTTCACTTCCATTGAAATTAGGATTGGAGCTAGAGAGGTAGGTAGATCAGCGGTTAAGAGTTTCTGTTGTGCTTGAGGATCCAGGTTAAGTTTCCCCACTCTGACATGGTGGCTCACAGTCATTCATAACTCCAGTTTTGGGGGATTCAACATCTTCAACAGGCACAAAGTATGAACATAGTCCACATGTATATGTGTACACAAGACATTCATACATATAAACAAACAAATAAATAAATAAATCTTAAATATAATTTGCTTATAAAAGAAATAACGAGGAGGCAACTGTCATATAATCTGTTACGATTGCTAGGACAGGAATAGACATCAATATCAACTAAAGGCCTACCTCTATGCAAAAGACCGTTTTCTCAATGATGATCTTCACAACTTTTCAACTATATTTCAATTCAGCCAATGTCAAGATTTTATAGAACTTTAGCACACAAAGAATTTATTCTACAAATATTATTAAAAACAATTATCCTAGGGGAAAAATGAACAATGAATATGGACATACCCTAAGAAGCCAATAATAAAAAAAAAAGAAAGAAAAGAAAAGAAAAGAAAAGAAAAGAAAAGAAAAGAAAAGAAAAGAAAAGAAAAGAAATGAATGCTCAACCCAGTTGATAGTAAAGGAACATCAGTTCTGATGAAGAAGCATTACTTCGTGTCCCATCAGATGGACAGGAACCTACAAGTTGAACAACAAACATTTGCATCATTGTGAGGAAATAGCAGCTCCTTAATTGTAGCTGAGGGTGTAAATTACACATTTTTAGAGAAATTACATGCTAATTCTTAAACCTGAAAATGCACATACTTTGCAGGCTGTACATCTTCACTGACCTATGCACTGTGCAGAAACTTTTCTGCAGACACACAAAGCACATGGACATACACACACACACATCACCTTATTATGATTATCCCCCTAGTTGAATTGCGCAGGTGAGCATGTTTTTGCCGCACCTGGAATTAATGTGTTAAATACATTCCTACTTATTGCTTTTATCATCCATTTCATGACTGGACATGAGATACTCTGCCTGCCAATTGGATGTCCTTATTCAGTCTTCCACCTATAAACCAATACTGCTGTATGGAACATTTATAAGTAGCTCTTTTCAATAATTCATTTTTGTATAGAAGTTGAAAATAAATGTTCTCTGGTTTCATTATTGCTTTGAAAATTAAACACCACAATAACAAAAAAAATGTTTTCTCTGAGAACTTTTTCCAGTTCTTTGTGCTGAACCTAGGGTCCCAAACATCCTAGACAATTGCTCTACCTCTGAGAAACACCTCAGCTCTAAGAAGAACTTTTAGGGGTTCATGCAAAAACTCCCATGCTGCTGAAGTAATCAGTAAACCTGCTGATTTCTTTCAGAAAATTGGTAATAAATTGTGTAAAATTAATCTGTAGTGTGAGGATGTAAGGTACACAGGTACCTAACTCTCTAGATTGGGAGCTTGATTTTCTGACTCTTTATTCCCCCCCAAAGTGGACCAAAACATTAATTTTCTCTAATAAATTGACCACCAAACAGATTGTGAATTAATTATAGTTAAGATTTGATGCTTATGTTTGTGTCTTCACTGAAGGTTCTCTCCTTGGAGTGCTCAATTTTGATTTTCATACTCACTAGTAAAGGTGTTCCTTAGATGGTGTGAATAAAGAAAGCTCTTTTGGAATAGTACTGATGATCTTAGTGCATCTGTCATGGCCAAACTTCTTTATCCTTCATACATCATGCAATTTTGATTGCCACTGGGCAATCTAACAGTCTAGCTCTGCTTTCCCTGATTTGATAATTAAAAAGTGCAGTCAATTGTTTTGACTTTCCAAAAAATTACAAAGTGAGGGAAAACTGTACTATAATGTTAGTGATACTATTTGAATTCCCAAGAAGAGTATGCTTCTTTCAAAATTAGTAAATCAAGATTGATTTTAAATCTTTGTATTGAGATTAGTGAGTATAAGTATGGCATTGAGTGCTCTATTGATGTGGTAATTTAGAGTTATAAACCAAAACTGAGAATGATGTCTACCAATGCACTGTCAAAGCCCACTCTATCTGAAAAAGAAAAACCTAAAGGTGGTTAGGTACTCAACTTTCTGCAGTAAAGTGTCTCCCAAGAGCAGCTTGCCTTTAGGAGCATATAAAATGCTTGAATAGATAGTGATGTTAAATTCCCTATACCATTCCTTAATGTTAGCCATATTTGACACAACAGGTAAACTGAAGTGGGTCATAGATTTGGCTGTGATTGATCATGCAGCAGACTTCTCACTGAGGGAACAAAGCTTGATTATCTGGGGCTTCGTGAAATACAAGAGAGAACTTACACACTCACATGCATGTGCACACACACATGTACACACACACACACACACACACACACACACACACACACACACACATATTTGGTGGATGAAGCCAGGTTCCCCAAGCACCAACAATTTTATTGTTTTTCCTAACCTTAGGCCATCTAAGATCAAAATTGTGAATGTAAGCAAAAGATTATCTCATAGCCATAAATTGCATACTCTCCATAATCACCACAATGATATATTCTTCAAGAAGAGATTAAAATCATTCATCAAAGGAAATTACAACAGGATTATTGATTGTGCATTCTTTGGAAACTCATTCCAAACTAAACATTTCCATCTATTTTTCTCTCCACAAGTTCATTCTAACTCTAAATCAATAATTCTTTTGTCATTGATTAACACTGTTTAAGCGACTCGTCTGTAGTCGATAGTTGTTTCCTATGCTTAGATGACAATAATTTGTATATACCAAGAAACAGATCATCATCTATCTTGTGCCTTATTTTAAAAATCTTGTTGAGCTAACCTGGCTAAAGACCTATTCTCTTTTCTTATACTCATAATAGAATTATTTACTCTTTATTCATATCCCCATCTTTTTATGATGCATACAGAAATTTATGGCCATATCACAAGATCACAATATCAAGCAATTCAGAACCAATCTAAAATGAATGTTTTCTTTGATGATTAACTTGTTCCAAACCTACTTTTTTCTCTTCCAACTACAATTACAGCTTGAGACACATGAAACTTCACTGTACTCCTTTCTTAACCTATGCAGCCCTCAGTTTTCACCCAAGGAGGGGGTATATTCTACTCACTTCTAACCTTATTATATCTTTCTGGCAAAACAACTTAAATTATCTCATTAAACTTTCTATCAACTACTCTAACTTCCTAAAGCCATTTAAATCAAATCATGAATTCTTTTCTTTCTTTCTTTCTTTCTTTCTTTCTTTCTTTCTTTCTTTCTTTCTTTCTTTCTTTCTGTTTGTTTGTTTTTCGAGACAGAATTTCTCTGTGTATCCCTGGCTGACCTGGGACTCACTCTGTAGACCAGGCTGTCCTCAAACTCAGAAATCTGCCTGCCTCTGCCTCCCAAGTGCTGGGATTAAAGGAATTCTTTAAAATCATTAATTCATCTAAACAATGTTTTATGAAAGTTCTTCCTCATATTGACCTGAAAGAAAATTGTCCTGTAAAGTGGGCTGTCTCCCAAGACACGGTCACGCACACCAGACTATAGTCAGTGGAGGACTCCTTATTCACAATCACACTGTGCTAGAGATATGGGGGATGAGGCAAAGACAAACATGCAAAGGCACAACAGCAGCAAATAGCAATCTGGAGACACAGCCTTTTGACAAAGCTCTACAAGGCACATCCTTTGTAGCTGTACAAAACAGTGTATCGTTTGACTCCAGGAAACTCACTTTCCCACTGCAGCTCTTCCTGTATTGGCTCCCGCACCTTCATCAGCCCGTTTGGCCATTCTGTACAGTGTGTAATTGATGTAAATATCACATTACATTCTACAAAATACAATTGTTTCTTAAATTGAAATTAATAAATTTAATATAAAAATATCTAGTGAGAAATCATAATTTTAGATTTATATTTCATGTTATATAAGTTCAACAGAAAGGACTTGTCCAATGTTTTTATATGGTATATTTATGTATTTATAAATATAGATGCCATGTGTGTGGGGGGGGTGTATGAGAAGTGTGTATTGGTTTCCTCACAGTACCTAGTTGAATATTTATTACATGCACACATGCTCAAAAACTAGATATTCTTTTTGTTTTTCAATTTTTATTTAAAATATTCTTGATACATTATATTTTGATCTTATTTTTCTTCTTCCTAAACTCTTAATCCTCTTTACCCACTCAGTTTTCCAGTTTTATGTTCTCTCTCTCTCTCTCTCTCTCTCTCTCTCTCTCTCTCTCTCTCTCTCTCTCCTTCAAGAAGTACACAAACGAGAGAGAGATCAAAACAAAAAATAAAAACTAAAGAGCACACACACACACACACACACACACACACACAGGTTTTTTTTCTTCTTTTTTTTTACTAGAGAGTTTCTTCATTTACATTTCAAGAGTTACCCAAAAGTCCCCTATACCCTCCCCCTGCCCTGCTCCCCTACCCACCCACTCCCATTACTTGACCCTGGCGTTACCCTGTACTGGGGCATATAAACATTGTTAGACCAAGGGCCTTTCTTCCCCAATAATAGCCAACTAGGCCATCTTCTAATACATATGCAATTAGAGACATGAGCTCTGGGGGTTCTGATTAGTTCATATTGTTGTTCCATCTATAGGGTTGCAGACCCTTACAGCTCTTGGGTACTCTTTCTAGCTACTACATTGGGGACCCTGTGTTCTGCCCTATAGATGATTGTGAGCATCCACTTCTGTATTTGTCAGGGACTGTCAAAGTCTCCCAGGAGACAGCTATATCAGGGTCATTTCAGCAATATCCTGCTGGCGTATGCAGTAGTGTCTGCATTTGGTGGCTGATTATGTGATGGACCACCCAGGTAGGGCACTCTCTGGATGGTCCATCCTTTCATTTTAGCTCCAAACTTTGTCTCTGCACCTCCTTCCATGTATATTTTAATCCCTATTCTAGGGAGGAATGAGGTATCCACACGTTGGTCTTCTTGATTTTCTTGTGTTTTGGAAATTGTATCTTGGATATTCTACGTTTCTGGGCTAATATTCGCTTATCAGTGAGTGCATATTAAGTGACTTCTTTTGTGATTGGGTTACCTCACTCAGGATAATATCCTCCAGATACATCCATTTGTCAAAGAATTTCATAAATTCATTGTTTTTAATAGCTGAGTAGTACTCTATTGTGTAAATGTACCACATTTTCTCTATCCATTCCTCTGTTGAGGGACATCTGGCTTCTTTCCAGCTTCTGGCTATTATAAATAAGGCTGCTATGAACATAGTGGAGCATGTGTCCTTGTTACCAGTTGGAATATCTTCTGGGTATATGCCCAGTAGAGGTATTTCAGGATCTTCTGGTAGTACTATGTCCAGTTTTCTGAGAAACTGCCAGACTGATTTCCAGAGTGGTTGTACCAGCTTGCAATCCCACCAGCAATGAAGAAGTGTTCCTCTTTCTCCACATCCTCGCCAACATCTGCTGTCACCTGAATTTTTTATCTTAGCCATTCTGACCGGTGTCAGGTGGAATCTCAAAGTTGTTTAGATTTGCATTTCTCTGATGATTATGATTAAGGATGTTGAACATTTTTTACGGTGCTTCTCAGCCCTTTGGCATTCTTCAGCTGAGAATTCTTTGTTTAGCTCTGTACCCCATTTTTAATGAGGTTATTTGAATTTCTGGAGTTCAGCTTCTTGAGCTCTTTGTAAATATTGTAGATTAGTCTCCTATCAGATTTAGGATTGGTAAAAATTCTTTCCCAATTCATTGATGGCCTCTTCGTCTCATTGGCAGTATCTTTTGCTTTACAGAAGCTTTGCAATTTTATAGGGTCCCATGAGTCCATTTGTGATCTTATAGCACAGGCCATTGGTGTTCTGTTTAGGAATTTTACCCCTGTGCCCATATCTTCAAGAGTTTTCCCCACTTTCTCTCCTATGAATTTTAGTATCTCTGGTTTAATGTGGAGGTCTTTGATCCACTTAGACTTGAGCTTTGTACAAGGAGATAGGAATGGATCAATTCGCATTCTTCTACATGTTGACCACCAGTTGTGCCAGCACCATTTGTTGAAAATACTGTCTTTAGCTCCCTTGTCAAAGATAAGGTGACCAAAGGTGTGTGGGTTCATTTCTGGGTCTTCAATTCTATTCCATTGGTCTACCTGTCTGTTGTTATAACAGTACCATGCAGTTTTTTAATCATAATTGCTCTGTAGTACAGCTTGAGATCAGGCATGGTGATTCCACCTGAGGTTCTTTTATTGTTGAGGATAGTTTTTGCTATCCTATGTTTTTTATTATTCCAGATGAATTTGCAAGTTGCCCTTTCTATCTCAGTGAAGAATTGAGTTTGAATTTTGATGGGGATTGCATTAAACCTGTAGATTGCTTTTGGCAGGATACCCATTTTGACTATATTAATCCTGCCAATCCATGAGCATGGGCGATCTTTCCATCTTCTGAGATCTTCTTCAATTTCTTTCTTCAGAGACTTGAAGTTCTTGTCATACAGGTCTTTCACTTCCTTAGTTAGAGTCACACCAACGTATTTTATAGTATTTGTGACTATTGTGAAGAGTGTTGTTTCCCTAATTTCTTTCTCATACTGTTTATATTTTGTGTAGAGAAAGGCCAGTGATTTGTTTGAGTTAATTTTATATCCAGCTACTTCACTGAAGCTGTTTATCAGGTTTAGGAGTTCTCTGGTGGAATTTTTGGGGTCACTTATATATACTATCATATCATCTGCAAATAGTGATATTTTGACTTCTTCCTTTCCAATTTGTATCCCCTTGATCTCCTTTCGTGGTTGAATTGCTCTGGCTAGGACTACAAGTACTATATTTAATAGGTAGGAGAAAGTGGGCAGCCTTGTCTAGTCCCTGATTTTAGTGGGATTGTTTCCAGCTTCTTTCCATTTACTTTGATGTTGGCTACTGGTTTGTTGTATATTGCTTTTATTACATTTAGGTATGGGCCTTGAATCCCTGATCTTTCCATGACTTTTATCATTAATGGGTGCTGGATTTTGTCAAATGATTTCTCAGCATCTAAGTAGATGATCATGTGATTTTTTGTTTTGAGTTTGTTTATATAGTGGATTACATTGATGGATTTCCATATATTAAACCATCCCTGTATCCCTGAGATGAAGCCTACTTGGTCATGATGGATGATTATTTTGATGTGTTCTTGGATTCGGTTTGTTAGGATTTTACTGAGTATTTTTGCATCAATATTCATAAGGAATATTGGTCTAAAGTTCTCTTTCTTTGTTGGATCTTTGTGCGGTTTAGGTATCAGAGTAATTGTGACTTCGTAGAACGAATTGGGTAGAGTACCTTCTGTTTCTATTTTGTGGAATAGCTTGAGGACAGTAGAATTAGATCTTCTTTGAAGGTCTGATAGAACTCTGCACTAAACCCATCTGGTCCTGGGCTTTTTTTTTTTTTTTTTTTGGTTGGGAGACTATTAATGACTGCTTCTATTTCTTTAGGGGAAGTGGGACTGTTAAGATTGTTAATCTGATCCTGATTTAACTCTGGTACCTGGTATCTGTCTAGGAAGTTGTCCATTTCATCCAGGTTTTCCAGTTTTGTTGAGTATAGGCTTTTGTAGTAGGATCTGATGATATTTTGGATTTCCTCAGGATCAATTGTTATGTCTCCTTTTTCATTTCTGAGTTTGTTAATTCAGATACTGACCCTCTGCACTCTAGTTAGTCTGGCTAAGGGTTTATCTATCTTGTTGACTTTCTCAAAGAACCGGCACCAGGTTCGGTTGATTTTTGAATAGTTCTTTTTGTTTCTGTTTGGTTGATTTCAGCTCTGAGTTTGATTATTTCCTGCCGTCTATTCCTCTTGGGTGAATTTGCTTCCTTTCATTCCAGAGTTTCTAGATTTGCTGTCAGACTGCTAGTATATGCTCTCTCTAGTTTCTTTTTGGAGGCAATCAGGGCTATGAGTTTTCCTCTTAGGACTTCTTTCATTGTGTCTCATAAGTTTGGGTACATTGTGGCTTCATTTTCATTAAAATCTAAAAAGTCTTTAATTTCTTTCTTTATTTCTTCCTTGACCAAGGTATCATTGAGTAGAGTGTTGTTCAGTTTCCACGTGAATGTTGGCTTTCTATTATTTCTGCTGTTACTGAAGATCAGCCTTAGTCTGTGGTGATCTGTTAGGGTGCATGGGATAATTTCAATATTTTTGTATCTGTTAAGGCCTGTTTTGTGACCAATTATATGGTCAATTTTGGAGGAGGTACCATGAGGTGCTGAGAAGAAGGTATATCCTTTTGTTTTAGGATAATATATTCTATAGATATCTGTTAAATCCATTTGTTTCATAACTTCTGTTAGTGTCCATGTGTCTCTGTTTAATTTCTGTTTCCATGATCTATCCATTGGTGAGAGTGGGGTGTTGAAGTCTCCCACTATTACTGTGTGAGGTGCAATGTGTGCTTTGAGTTTTACTAAAGTTTCTTTAATGAATGTGGCTGCCCCTACATTTGGAGCATAGATATTTAGAATTGAGAGTTCATTTTGGTGGATTTTGCCTTTGATGAATATGAAGTGCCCCCCCTTGTCTTTTTTGATAACTTTGGGTTGGAAGTCAATTTTATTCTATATTAGAATGGCTACTCCTGCTTGTTTCTTTGAGCCATTTGCTTGAAAATTTGTTTTCCAGCCTTTTACTCTGAGGTAGTGTCTGTATTTGTCTCTGAGGTGGGTTTCCTGTAAGCAGCAAAATGTTGGATCTTGTTTGTGTAGCCAGTCTGTTAGTCTATGTCTTTTTATTGGGGAACTGAGTCCATTGATGTTAAGAGAAATCAAAGTAAAGTTAGTGTTACTTCCTGTCATTTTTGATGTTAAAGATGGGAGTCTGTTCTTGTGGCTGTCTTCTTTTAGGTTTGTTAAAGGATTATATTCTTATTTTTTCTAGGGTGTAGTTTCCATTTTGATTTGGTGTATTCCCCTTAGTATCCTTTGAAGGGCTGGATTCATGGAAAGATATTGTGTGAATTTAGTTTTGTCAGGGAAAACTTTGGTTTCTCCATCTATGATAATTGACAGTTTTGCTGGGTATAGTAGCCTGGGCTGGCATTTGTGTTCTCTTAGTGTCTGTATAACATCTGTCCAGGATCTTCTGGCTTTCATAGTCTCTGGTGAGAAATCTGGAGTGATTCTAATAGGCCTGCGTTTATATGTTACTTGACCTTTTTCCCTTACTGCTTTCAATATTTTGTCTTTATTTAGTGCATTTGTTGTTCTGATTATTATGTGTCGGGAGGAATTTCTTTTCTGGTCCAGTCTGTTTGGAGTTCTGTAGGCTTCTTGTATATTCATGGACATCTCTTTTTTTAGGTATGGAAAGTTTTCTTCTATGATTTTGTTGAAGATATTTGCTGGCCCTTTAAGTTGAGAATCTTTATTCTCATCTACTCCTATTATCCATAGGTTTGGTCTTCTCATTGTGTTGTGGATTTCTTGGATGTTTTGAGTTAGGATCTTTTTGCATTTATCATTTTCTTTGATTGTTGTGTCCATGATCTCTATGGAATCTTCTGCACCTGAGATTCTCTCTTCCATCTCTTGTATCCTGTTGCTGATGCTCACATCTATGGTTCCTGATTTTTTTCCTAGGGTTTCTATCTTCAGAGTTGTCTCTTTGGGTTTTCTTCATTGTTTCTACTTCCAGTTTTAGATCTCGAATGGTTTTCTTCAATTCTATCACCTGATTGGTTGTGTTTTCCTGTAGTTCTTTAAGGGATTTTTGCATTTCTTCTACCTGTTTAGCAGTGTTTGCCTGTAGCTCTTTAAGGGCTTCTACTTGTTTAGCAGTGTTCTCTTGTGATTCCTTGAGGGATTTTGTATTTCCTCTTTAATGGCTTCTACTTGTTTAGCAGTGGTCTCCTGTAGTTCCTTGAAGAATTTTTGTTTTTCTTCTTAAATAGCTTCTGCCTATTTAGCATTCTTCTCCTGTATTTCTTTAAGTGTGTTATTAACATCCTTCTTATAATCTTCTACCATCATGATGAGATATGATTTAAAATCTGTGTCTTGCTTTTCAGGCCTGTTGGGGTATCCAGGACTCATTGCAGTGGGTGCACTGGGTTCTGATGATGCCCATTGTTCTTGGTTTCTGTTAGTGAGATACTTATGTTTGCCTTTCGCCATCTGGAGATTTCTGATGTTAATGTCCAAGCTGTCACTGGTTTGAGCTTGATCCTTCTGTGATTCTGTTAGCCTTTGACAGCACTTCTGGTAGACCAACTCTCCTCGGAGATCCAGTGATCAGAGCACTCTCTGCAGGCAAGCTCTTCTCTTGCAAGTCTGGTGTCTAGCAGACTGGAGCTCTGATCCACTTCCTGAGTTCTAGGGTCAGAACTCTCCCAGCAGGCTGCCTCTCTTCTATAATCCCAAGGTGATCCCAAGGTCCTGGGGTGTGGAGAGCACACAAATGGCCCTAGCCGCCTGCGCTGGGCTCAGAGGGATGATGGCCACAATTGTTGTTTATTATGTGAAACTACCCTGTTATATCCAGAAAACAGTAGTTTCTTATTGTCACTAACTGCCTCTTACTCTTCTACAGTGATCTCTGAGGCTTAAAAGAAGAAGATTGGATATAGATGTCCCATGAATTGCTTTTATTATGTTTAGGTATGGGACTTGAATCCCTGATCTTTCCATGACTTTTATCATTAATGGGTGCTGGATTTTGTCAAATGATTTCTCAGCATCTAAGTAGATGATCATATGATTTTTGTCTTTGAGTTTGTTTATATAGTGGATTACGTTGATGGATTTCCATATATTAAACCATCTCTGTATCCCTGAGATGAAGCCTACTTGGTCATGATGGATGATTATTTTGATGTGTCCTTGGATTCGGTTTGTTAGGATTTTATTGAGTATTTTTGCATCAATATTCATAAGGAATATTGGTCTAAAGTTCTCTTTCTTTGTTGGATCTTTGTGTGGTTTAGGTATCAGAGTAATTGTGACTTTGTAGAACGAATTGGGTAGAGTACCTTCTGTTTCTATTTTGTGGAATAGCTTGAGGACAGTAGGAATTAAGTCTTCTTTGAAGGTCTGATAGAACTCTGCACTAAACCCATCTGGTCCTGGGATTTTTTTGGTTGGGAGACTATTAATGACTGCTTCTATTTCTTTAGGGGAAATGGGACTGTTAAGATTGTTAATCTGATCCTGATTTAACTTTGGTATCTGGTATCTGTCTAGGAAGTTGTTCATTTCATCCAGGTTTTCCAGTTTTGTTGAGTATAGCCTTTTGTTGTAGGATCTGATGGTGTTTTGGATTTCCTCAGGTTCTAAATCTACTTTTAATATGGATTCTCAACACTTTTACCCCTGCTTTCAACCCACCATCCAAAGGTAGGAGAGAAAAGACAGTAAATAGGACTAGGAGATGTGAACCTGTTTAGAAGTAATTCCTTTGGGATGATTCCAATCTCCATTGTGAGAATACCAGGGTGCGGCACGCCTCCCTCAACCAGCAAGAAAGTCACACCACCACAGGGATCTTCTCAGTCAGCTTTATTCAGGAGCACCTTGATAGTAGATTCCCAGGACCCAGGACAGCAGCAGAGCTGCGGCTTTTATACTCTCCCAGGGAGGGGGAGGTGGTGTCGTAGTGGATGTGGATTGGTGCACCAGAATACACCTCATTAGCATGTGGACCCTTCTTTGGTGCCACAAGCTGTGCCTCATTAGCATATTTTCCCTAGGGGGGGCTATTGCTTGAGGAGGGTCTGAAGAGAAGGCTGCGCATGCAAGCTAGGCTCTCCTCCCTGGCAGCCTGCTGGTCCAGTGCCATCTTGTAATGGGCGGAGCCGCAGGATCCCGGAGCAGGACTGCCTTCCCGGACCCGGAAGGCCTTCCCGGAGCTCGGACGGCCTTCCAGGTCAGAGCTCAGGCAGCGTTTCACCGCTCAGCGCTGGGGCCAGTGTTTCGCTGCCCAGCGCTGCCGGCTTCCTACACCAGGGTATAGCTCGGTAGTGTCAGTGTATCCAACACAAATCAGCAACAGTGGCACAGTTCAGCAGAAACTGCCAGGCATCCCTCAGCTCAGCACAAGATTAACAAAGATGGGAGACCAATGAAGCATTGTAGAGCTAGCTATGAAAGTGCACTGTCACTGTTCATTAAGTCATAGTTATACTCTGTAAACATGAGGTCTCCTCCCATGGGTTTGCCTCAGCAAAACACCAGATAAGTCTGCATCGCATGACCCAACCTTTTTCCTTGCATCATTAGGCATATTCATTTTCCCTGTCTTGGGCTACTTTTGCTCTCTTCAGCTATTGTTTAATTCTAAACACACACACACACACACACACACACACACACACACACACACACACACACCATGTACACATGACCAATAATACACATACAAATTAAGATATAATATCTGCATATGGAACAGATAATATAGTGCTTGTATTTTTGAGTCTGAGTCTGGTTTATTATATTATGATCTTCAGTCCCATCTATTTTTTTTTTAAGTATCATGGTTTCATTTTCTTAGCAGCTATACAAAATTCTGTTTTATGCATGCTGTTAGTTTTTTATTCATTCATTTATTGATAGACATAAAAATGGGCTGGTTATTTTCCATAGCTATTTGAATAGTAAAGAAAGGAATATGGATGTACAACTATCTCTGTGTAAGAACCTAGAGTCTTTTGAGTATATACCCTGGAATGGCTCATGTGGATCAAATGTAAATTCTCTTTTGAGTAATTGAGAACCTTCTATAATGATTTCCACAAATTATATCAGCTTACCCTCTCAGTAGCAGTATATAGAGTTGCTTTTTTTATATCCATGTCAGCACTTTTAGTTTTTCTCTTGATAGCAGTCATGGTAGTTTTTGTGAGAAAAATTTTCAAAGCAATTTTAAATTGCATTTCTCTAATGGAAGTGTATATTGAGCACTTTTTCAAATGTTTTCCATAAACTAAGCATGGTGGTATATGCCTTTATTTCCAGATGTGAAAGGCAGAGGCAAGTTGATATTGAGTTCCACACCAGTGCAGTCTACAGAGCAAATCTGAGGATATCCTGGGGTATACAGAGAAACCCTGTCTCTAAAAAAAAAAAAAAAAACTTTTAAAAAATTAAATTAAAAATGTTTTTATCGTTTCATTTTTTAAATTGGTATATTCATTTCATTAGTTCATATATGTACTGAATGGCTTGAATTTCATTACTTTTCATGGCTTTACATACTCTAAATATTCACATATAGTAGGAAATCTTTCTTGAGTTTTGTACATTCTTTCTTCACTATAGTGATTAGTTCTCCTTGACTATATAGAGCCTTTTAATTTCATTAAGTCTCATCTATTTGCTCTGTGCTACCCTTTTCCTCTTTTTCAGAAGGTTCTTTTCGGTGACTAGACACATCTGGAAGTGTTTCTAAAGAACATTTTCATGGTTATGGGTCTTACATTAACATCTTTGATCTTCTTTGAATGCATGCTGTGCAAGATCCACTTTTCTTCATTTGGGCATCCAATTGCATCACTGTTATGTTTTGTTCGGCTGAAAACTAAAAGAATAAGGGAGGTGTCTATGAACCTTCAAAAAATAATCAAATGTATCCTTAAGTAAAAGTAAGACCCAAAATTGGCAATCTATATTTGCATTCTCGACATTTGTGAAGCTAAGGCAGAAGAATTGCAACTAGTTCTAGGTCACCCTGAGCTACAGAATAAATTAAGGTACTGCTTTGGCAATAGACTGAAGATCCATGTTCAAAATTTAGAGTCAGAAATAAAAACAGAAAAAAAATGATGCAGATAAAATGATCTATTTTAGTTGAGATTTTTTTCAGTATTTATATTGGATAAAAATCAAAACAAAATGCTATGTTATTAACATTGGTTAAATATAGGTGATTCCATTGTTTTCATTGCATTCACACCCATTATTTTCAGACTTTTTAGTATTTGTTCATTAATGTCAAATAGCTTTGAATTTTAAACTTATGTTTATACAGAATATTTTTTGCAACATGCTTTACCATTATTAAAATCTTATTTCTACCAGGAGGTCATACATTAATACACAAAGGACTACATCAAAATTCCTCTATGGACACTGCTACAAACATTGTGTGGAAACAATATGAGGTCTCCTCCCATGGGTTTGCCTCAGCAAAACACCAGATGAGTCTGCATCGCATGACCCAACTTAGTTTGCTTAATTTCAAAATGCAAACACAGTAGAAATAATAATTGTCTTCTTGTGTTTTTAAAGTCTTTATATTATTTTTGCATTCCATTGTGTTACTTAAGGACATTACTTATACAAGTACATAGCATCATGCATTACCTCACACCTTCCTGTTCTGTTACTGTTAGTATACTAGACAGTTCCCTAAACAGTTTTACTTCTATGTCCATGTCAGATATATATACATCCTTTTCTTAGTCTTTATAAAATCTAGGAAACACAAATGAAAGGAAACTTATTTATCTTTCACACTTTGTCAATTCTCTTAATATTAATGTTTCCAATAGTATTTCATTTCTTAAGCTGACAGAATTATATTCTTCATTTGAACTTGTATTTTAAGATAGCAAAATCTTCAGAACTTTCTCATTCTGAACTTCACATTTTAAGATAATAGGGTTTGGAAAGATATCACCTCCATTTTGCATGCTGCCTCTGTCACAAGACGCAGGCTTTAATCAGTCCCTGTACCTTTATGCTGTTAAAATACCTGTGAATTTCAAGTGCAATATAATTGGCATTATAACAAATGATCTAGCAGAGTGTTGTTGAACATTACAGGACACAGAGCTATGATGTTCCATTGTTGCTATGAATAGAAACACCCAGACACCAATTACCATCTCATTGCTGTGGCTGCTCGCTGATCCTGTTGTGTTCATCAGACTTAGAACTTTCTCGTTCATATTTTGATTTCAAAAAGTTGTGTGAAGAAAAGATTAAATTTATTATGAATGCAAATAAATGTGAAGCACACGAAGCTAATTAAGTTTATAACCACTGAGAATAAAATGAATAGGAAAATTAAATTGCTTTGCTTCAAGGAAAATCTTTTAGGAAACATTTGTTGAGTAAACACAAGCGCATTTAAGACTATTTTCTTACGCAGTTGATATTTGACTAGTATTTTCACCAGTGACAACTATATGAATTTCCTTTAATTTTTAAGACACTTAACTACAGTCTTTTTAGATCATATCACTCCTGAGTATTGTGGTGTGTGAGAGGGAAGAATTATACTTCCTAGACATTTAAATAGAGCGTCAAAACTTGTCAAAGCTAGTGGTGGGAAAACAATACATCATAACAATGAAAACCTGAAATTAAGAAGAGAAAACTAATGAGAAATAGAAAAGTAAAGCTGAGAAGTCTCATGCTGAAATAATACAAACTAACAATGTTTTTGCATTTGCGGCATGAATATTCTCTTCATTTCTATCTCTGCTATTTCATAAACCCTTAAATATTCAGCAACAATATTTAACACACATATTTTAGTCATTATGGAGGAATTATTTTTTTAATTTGAAATGCATCTGTGATCATTTTTATCAGTTCTAAATCCTATGCAACCAATCAGTTTGTTCAGCTGGACATTTGGCAGTAATAACATCTATTTTGTTTACCCACTGACAGGTTTGTTGATGTCCCCATGACGCCTTTCCATGGTGAGGCAGAGTTTATACTGACTCTGGGGTATTTACACATGATGGAGGTAATCTCTTTCTTTTTCTGAGACTCACAAACAAAGCAGTTAAATCCCCATCACAAATGACTACACTGGGACTCATTACACTTTTCATAGGCCTGGATCTTTTTGTTTCTGAGTCCCTAAAACATTTATATAGGGCAATGAAATTTTCAAAGAGCCTGAGCCAATTCCTTTAACAAAGAATGAGACCCATTGCTCTGAATGGCTCCATTTTCTTCCGATAGTGAAAATATAATCCAAGGACTAAGAGTCAGAAGAATGAAGAATAAAAACTGAAGACAGTATAGAGACACTTCTCAAACACTGCTTATTTTACTGAAGTGTTGATTTACTTATCATTGTAACAGACTTTTCTTGATGTACTACTATGTGCCAGGCTGTGGGTGAGGAACTTAGACAAGATAGTGAAATGACCACAGAACAGTGCTGGTCAACTTCACTAAAGGACAGAGTCTTAAGGAGACAGATTCTCCCTCTCCCAGAAGCTATTGATTCCACCGAGCTTCTCATCTAAGGATGTATGTTATACTTCATTGCAGCCTACTACCTCCAGGCTGGATCAATCTGCCTTAAGCTTGCACAGTCAGAACTGTTCTGTGTTCATGTGTGCAGCTGCTCTATTTCTCTGGAAGACATTGGGGTTTTTTTTGTTTGTTTGTTTTGGTTTTGGTTTTGTTTGTTTTTGTTTTTTGGAGTCACCTAAAACCTCTAACTCTAACACTTTTCATTTTCTTCAATGATCCATAATCCTTGAGGTAGAGGGTATGTGGTATAGATATACCATTCAGCGCCGAGACATCTGCAGTTTTTTATTCTCTTCAACATGAACATTTGAAGTCTTGGTTAATCACCATTTATTATTAACACGAGAGAGAGAGAGAGAGAGAGAGAGAGAGAGAGAGAGAGAGAGAGAGAATGTACTCTTTGTCTTTGTCTTTCTGGGTCTGAGTTCATAAGATTTCTTTGAACTCTTTCATTTTTACCTGTGAATTTCACAAGTGTTCATCTTAAAAGCTGAGTAGTATTTCATTATCCATTCTTCAGCAGTGGACATATAAGCTGTTTCCCTTTCCAGGATACTCTGAGTTGAGTGCGGCAACAATGAACATAGATAAGAGGGTATTCTAGAATATGATGTGAGGAATTCTGTGTGTGTGCCAGAAGTGGTGTATGTGGTGTATGTGATAGATCATTTCTAGTGTTTTGAAGGACACCACGCTGATTTCCATAGTAACTGTACCAATTTGTAGTCCTACCAGCAATGAACAGGTTCATTTTCCACACATCCATGTCAGTGTTTGCTGGCATTTGACTTTTTTATCTAAAGCACTACTCTGACTGTAATAAGATGAATTCTCAAAGCAATTTTAATTGGTATTTTCCAGAAAGCTAAGGATATTAAATACGTTAAGAAATATTTCTCAGGTATTTTCATTTTATCTTTTGAGAAATCTCTATATAGTACCAAGTTCCACTTACATTTTTTTCATTATGTTTAGTTTTTTAGTTCATTATATAATACAAATATTGACATATCAGATATATATCTGGTGAAGTTTTCCTTTAAGTCTCTTCACTTTGCTATATAGACATCTATTAGTTTCAAGAGACTGCAATTACTATTACTTATTGTTCTAAATCTTTTCTTATGCCAATAAATTCAAGCAAATTCTATGCTGTATTTTCAAATATATCATATTCTATCATAATCAGGGTATCATATTTTACATTGAGGTTCTTGGCACACTGAGAACTGAGCTTTGTGTAAGGTGTGAGATAATGATCCACTTGTATTCAAATATCTTTAAAAATAAAATGACATTATTTTATAAGAGACAAGTAACTTCTCATATATATATATATATATGTGTGTGTGTGTGTGTGTGTGTGTGTAAGTGTATGATATACACGTGCATGTGTGTGTATATACAAACATACATACATATTTTATATTGAAATTGCACAATAACATAATAAAGTAGCAAAGATTGCATGGTCTCACAAGGATGGCAATCTCATGAACTCAATTAGTCAATCAAATACTGGTTGTGGAAGAACCTTGGAAGCCCAGAATTTGCATGTGCAGAGTTCTAGGTTAGATTGCCTCATTGCATAAACAAACAAATAAATTTATGAAATTATTACTATCCTTCCCCTAATAAAGTTGACTGAACAAAAAGGAAAAATGATCTCACTCATGCATAAATGAAAATTCTATGTAAACTTTTAGAAAAAGATATGGGTGATGAAGCGGTAGGCGGACACTGCAGTTGTGTTTCTGTAGAGTAACAGAGGAATCTATTAGAATTCTAACAACCTAAACTGTGGGGTCACCAATCAATAGAAAAGCAATATGGCTATTGTAAATGTGCACAAAAAAAAAGTGATTTGAGGCTATTTCAAATAAAATTGCCCCTAACATGGGAAGAGAAGATAAGCACTTACGTGTCAGAGAGATTGTCAAAAATCACTTAACAAGTTCAATTTTCTGTCATGAAAACAAAACTGTTTATATTGAAAACAAGATTGGGGAGGAAAGCTTGTTTTTCCTTAATATTCTACATTCTTGAAATGTTTTTGAAAATATAATAAAACAAGACAATAAAATAAACATGCTAATAATTATTCTAAAACACATTCAGGTGCATAGAAATTGATATAAAATATTTTAATGGTGGGTTGCAGATAATATATTTATTAAATGATATTAATGGAGATAACAGTCCACCTCTACTAGAAAGATAGGGCATTAAGTGGAGAGATGGAGTTGCCACCCCACAGTCACCTGTCTCAAAAAAACAAAACAAAACAAAAAAAAACAA
Organism: Mus minutoides; assembly: GCA_902729485.2. Lineage (NCBI taxonomy): Eukaryota > Metazoa > Chordata > Mammalia > Rodentia > Muridae > Mus > Mus minutoides. The sequence continues at coordinate 35,207 of CACVCL010029613.1, read as the reverse complement.
AAAAACCAAAAAAACAAAACAAAAAACATAAAACAAACAAACAAAAAACACATGAGATTATTTTTATTAGCATAGATATTTGTACATTTTTCTAGGAAAAAAATGTTTCTCAATGTGATGTAAATAGCTGAATAAATGTTTCTCCACACATGCTTTGTATTTGTGCTTTACCATACCTGTTATCTGTATGATCATAGTGTTGTACACCTGTTATCTATATGATCATAGTGTTGAAAATGAAGTATACACTTTTCATTTAATGAGAAAACATGAAGCCAGTCACTTATCCAAATATAACTGTATTTTATAAAAATCATTGGAAAATGCACTTATAAGGACATTAATCTATTTATCTTGTTATATAAACCACATAGAAGTTAACAGAAATTTAACAGATTTTAAAAAGCCACTTGTGAAGACCCTGATAGGTTTTGAAGGTAAAGTGTTGAAGAGTCTATTAAGGTTCTTCAGAAAAACAAAATAGATTAATACAAATATGTAACAGGTAGGTATGTAAATAGAATGATAGATGTTCATTTATTTTTTAACATTTGACAGTTTTTGCTGTATTTAATATATTTTCACAATATTCACACACATTTTCTCATTTCCCTTCCTCTTCCACTGAAAACCTTTCTCCCAAGAAGTCTTCTTTCAACTTTCATGTCTTTTTTCCCCCTGTTTATGACTCACTGGATTTGATTATGGCTTCTTGCATGCTCCCGGGTTGGAGGTTAATTACTAAAGAATAGGCTATATTTTAGTGAGCATGTCACTAAAGAAAATGACATTCCCTTGTACCAGCAATCATTAACTGCCAACAGTACCTCAAGAAAACAACTCATATGCCACCTCCTCCCCACAACCCATGATGAAATGTTGACAGACCCAATTTCATGGATGTGTTGTATAATTTACCACTCCCGCAGTGAGGTCATATACATGTAATGTCTATGAGACATTAATTGTGACACATCACCTTATCCTCCCGTTCTTATATTTTTGCAGCACCCTCTTCTGCAAGCCCAGAGCCTTGGAACTGGATATATAATCTCACACTTAAGATCAATCACTATGCCCTCATTCACTGTGGGCACTTTAGTCAGCTATGAACTTCTGCTCTAACAACTCTCAACTGTAAGAAGCTTTTCCATCAAGAACTTGGAGAAGCAATAGTCATAAATACAGAACAGATATTAGAAGGTAGTTTAGCACATCCATTTAGCAAAATAATAGTAGTGGGTTCTGCTTTAAAGCCTATGGTGCCCCTAGACACTGGCTCCAGATGAGGTTTACAACAGTAGACGTTGAGTCCACCTCTGTGGAGCAAGCCTGAAAACCTACCAGAGAGAAGCTGGTTTTCCTCATCATAATTACATCACTATCGTAGCATCAGTTACAACTTCTGTGGTGTTAGGGATGTGGCATTTGTTAAATCCAACATATATCATGTCAATGTAGATGACAAATATTTATTATAATCGAGCCACTATTGATCGATCCGGGCTGCACAACAGACTCAGGCACTGAAGAGAAATTGTACAGCATATTTAAGGCTGAGACTATAAAGTAAGAGGTACCTGGGGTAGATTTTAGCATTGTCCAATCATATTTTTGACATAAGGGGTTAAACAACGTAGGGGTTTTTGTTTGTTTTGTTGTTGTTTTTGTTGTTGTTGTTATTGGTTTTTTGTTTTTCGAGACAGGGTTTTTCTGTGTAGCTCTGACTCTCCTGGAACTCACTTTGTAGACCAGACTGGCCTCGAACTCAGAAATCCATCTGCCTCTGCCTCCCAAGTGCTGGGATTAAAGGCATGCGCCACCACTGCCCGGCTACGATGTAGTTTTTACTAATCATGTTAGGAGTACATTCCTGGGCCTAGGACTATGAAAAGCTAGTTTGACCTTGCCAGCAAGATGGAGATGTTGTCCCTGAGATGTCCAGACTCAGACAACTGTCCCGTATTAATAGAAGCTGTTCAGTTATTGGTAAGTTCCCAGTTCCTCTAGGGTCTGGGATCGTGAATTCAGTTACTCTCTATGATTAAATGGAGTCTGAAAATGAAATGGTAATACTTACAATAAGTTTCTTTTGCTTGTCCAACATTTAGGAATGAAATCCCTGGCTTTGCTTGTGCCATACCACTGAACAAGACTGCAAGCCCATCAGAGGATATTTGTTTACTCTGTTTGAATTTTAGTGATGAGAAGTTATTGTCCAGAGTGGACTTCTAGACTCAAGTTATTAAAATTCAGGATAAGGTAGAACTCTGGGAATATTCCACAACGTATGGTTATTTGAAAGAATATTTACTATGAGATGTGAGCCATTATTATGAAGAATGAGTTATCCCAGGTTTGTAGCAAACTAGAGAAATGGGAAAAGCAGTTGATATACTACAATGGAAATTCTGAAGAATAAGAACACTCTGATGTCCGAGAGCAAGAGACTGGATACTCAGAATACTTATGGACCAGTGTCTCTGATGACTGAGAGCAGAGGAAAATGGATATACTTTATCTCTTTATCTCTTTGTCTCTTCTCTCTCTCTCTCTCTCTCTCTCTCTCTCTCTCTCTCTCTCTCTCTCTCTCTCTCTCTCTCTGAGACAGAGATGAGAGACAGATAGAAGGGGACTGAAAGAGAGAACAGGAGAGTGAGGGAGAGCTTCCCGCCCCCTCTGCCTTTTGTGTTTTAGTCAGGTTCCTCACAGATTGGAAGCTGACCACTGACTTTAGTGAGTTTGAGTTTTAACTCAGTCTGCTAGTTTAAATAGTAATCTCTTTCACAAGATTTATCTTTCTCATAGACACACTCAGAAATAATATTTATTATCTATAAAGAAATTCCTTAGGATATCTTAGTTGAAAAAATAAAATTAACATGACAAGATTAGAGGAGATGTGAGATAAAAAATAATAAAAGATCCATATATATATATATATATATATATATATATATATATATATATATATATATATATTTCTGAAGAAGATCCATGGATCATTACAAATGATGATTGTTTTCTGAGTAGAAATTTGACTGATTTCTACTTTTTCTTTGTGTCATTAAACAGGTTTTTTACAGTGTGTGTTTGTGTCTATATATTATGTATATGAATATATATTTTAGGCATAATCAGGAGAATCCACAGCTGTTTATGTAGAGACGGGAAGAACAACAAACCTCAGCAAACAATACTGATGAGAAGTCTTGATGCCATTGAACCTTAAACATCACATAAAGAAGAGCTCATTATCATTAAGTGTCATTTGTAGCTGAACTTGTGTGCATCTTTGTGCAGAGGAAGATAAGTTGCTTAAATTTACAAAAGCCTGCAATTCACTGATATGGCTTTTTTTTCCTGCATTACTCTCTGGTAATATACTGGCAAATACATGCCTCGATATTTGAGCAGACTGAAACACATGTACACAGACACACACACACACTCGCACACACAGATGCACATATAGACTATTTCTTAGCATATAGAGAGGAATATATATGCTCGCTTGAGAACATTAGAATGGTAGACAGTGTAACACAATGTTATTAGTCATTCCAATTTCTAATTAATATTGCCTCTAAATTTATTTCTTTCCACAGTATATCACACCCAATTTTTATCTCCCTTAAAAAAAATTAACTCTATTAAACTTGAGACGTGGATATTAACCCTTTTTCTGAGCTCTGTAACTTTTTATTGATATTTTCCCTGATCTTTGTACTTAGGTTCTTTAGATTTTTGTGAAGTCTAAGACCTAGACTATGATATTCTACCCCATTACTCAATTCCAAACTTTGTCCTCTAAGATTCTCATTTTATAAAAGCTATACTCAGTGGTTAGCTTCTGAAAAAAAAAAAAACATATTCTTCCTCCCTCAGCATTGACCATCTGTAGTTCTCCATCTATGACTGGAGCTTGTGGACTTTCTCCTATACCCACTGGCATGTCTACTGGTCAGCATACAAGACTACTATAAGCAACCATAAGCAGCTATTGTTGAGGCTGCATAGGTGCAACATTTGGTCATATCTAGCAGACACTATCTTGTTGTAAATATTCTGATCTTCTAGATCTTACACTCTTTCTGTCCCATCTTCAGTGATTGATGTTTGCTAAGTATAGGTGTAAACTTATATGGTACATATAACAGTTCAGACTAGGAGTGCTACACTCACTAATTCTCTACATTTTGATCAGTTATGGATCTCTGTAGTAGCTTCCATCTGCTGAAGATATGTATATACATATATAGTCCTTAGCAATAAGATAAATGCTAATTAAAACTATGTTAATTTTTTTCTTTCCCTGGTCAACAGCCTGAGTATAAGAAGTCAGTTGACAAAAACATGCTGGTGATGGTATAGGGAAGTGGGTGCCATTGCCCACTGTTGGTGGGATAACAATCTAATACATCCATTACGGAAATCAACATGGAGAATTCTCAAAAAACTAAAAGCAGATCTACCATACGACCCAGATACCCAACTCCTCAGTATTCACTCTAAGGATTCAATATTATGCTACAGAGATACATGGTTCAATGATGTCTATGGTCACTAAGTTCTACTTAGGCCAATGTTGTTGTGGGCCAAAAAAGTATGGCTACTGCTCACACGGGTAGCATAACTTGGGCATCATTCCCACAATACTGGTTTTGCAGGTATGAAGAATGTGCAATTAATACATTTATGGCTGCTTGTACACAGTGTTTTTCAATGAAAATCTAAGAAGAATGGAATTATAATAATAAAGACTACGCTACAGGCTTATGTATAAAACAATGGAGGCAAGGAACAAGCTGTAGTGGAGAAGCCCCAGAATGTTGTCAAATTTAAGAATGTGGAAGGACATTAGAGGAGAGATGCAGGATGTAAAGCCAAGGTATGTGACTTGCAGACAGCAAGGCATTAGACTATCTGGACCTATGGAAGCATATCATGTCAACATGTGCCATAGATATGCCATGAAGCTATAGAAATTAATGTTTGTCCTGCTGTTGTCTCACACTCCATTCTGTTTCCCTTTGGAACAGGAATGCTCACTTTATTTCCTTTCGCTTTGAAAATTCAACTTGATTCTTTGTATAAGAGACTCTGCAAGTCAGTCTATTTTTCTTCTGAAAAGAGACTTTGGACTTTAATTTTTAAACAACCCTAATGCTGCACTGGAAAGCCTTTTAGATATGTGGAAATAAAATAAATATATTTGGGGCCATATACATCAGATGGACAGGAACCTTGGAGGCAGGGCAGAATATTATGATTGGAGTATTAACTTTCTCTTACAAACTCATGTGCTGATGGTTTTGTTGCAAAGCGACAATGTGTTCATGATGCCTTTTTGTAAGCATTGGGGAAACATTAATTTGTGCAGCTTAGTTAGAAAGAGTAAGCTGCTAAGGATGTACTCTTTTTTAAAAAATTATCTTTAATCTTCTTTTACAATCCAGTCATTAGTCCCCTCTCGGTCCTCCCTCCGACAGTTCCTTATACCATTTCTTCTTCCCCATGTCCAAGAACATGTCCCCACCCTACCACACCAGGCCTTCCCACTCCCTGGGGCCTTGGGTCTCTTGAGAGTTAGATGCAGTTAGGTGTGTCTTCTCTCACTGAGGCTAGACCATGCAATCCTGTGTTGTATATGTGTCTGGGACCTTGTATTCCTAGGTATCTTCTTGTAAATCTCAGCTTCCTGGATGCGGGTATTTCCTGCACTGAGCCTTTGACCATGATACTCTGTCTCTTCAGAACTCACAGTGCACACAAAATGAAACATCTGAAATGAACCAAGACATTAACCTTGGTGTTATGTCTTTGTCTCAAATGAGAGGCTTCATTTAGAGGATAGTCAGTCAATCCACAGTGATCGAAAGGCCTTAGTTTAAAAACAAAAACAAAAGAAAAAAATCCCATCTTGCACAAAATTAGCATTTATATAAAGCAAAGCACATTGAGCTAATTGTTTTTTTTTTTTTTCTTTCTTTCCACTTTGAGTCAGCAAATGAATGAAGCTTAATAAGGAGCCTCATGTGTAAGGACTATAAATAACACATTTCTATGATGATACATATTTTCTTCCAGATTAATTTAAATGTCAACAAATTTGCGCATATATACAAATAAATTGACTCAGATTTAACAGATTTAACTTGGAAGACATCAGACCAAATTTACTAGGTTCATTAACTTAGGGAATTAAATTTCAGAAATCTGTATATCCTAGTAATAGATTCCAGGAGTAATATTTAGCAGCCTATCTAATGTGTGCTTCTTATCAAGCAAATTGACAGTAGTGATCAGAGTAAGCAAATAATATGGGTGACATTTTTTTTCCAGACTCACCAAATGTTGGCAATCTAACATTTCAACAACAGTAGTGCCCTACTGCCCATGAGCACTCTGTACCTTCGGTCTCGGAGTTTTCAAGAGTTATCAAGTTATACTATTACTATTCTTGATTCAACTGAAGCACCTGGAGTCATTGGTTTGCTGCTGAATTGCATTACCTATCACACAGGTTTAAATATTTATATACTATCAGTTTATTATATAAGGACACATAAAAATCTCGGGGTGTTTGCCTTTAGGTGTCTAACTTGTGACAGAGGCAATAACTGCCAGGAAATGATTCAGTGGTATATTTTTCTTGATGAACAGTAAAATAATTCTAAAATATGAAGTGACAGACAAGTCAAAGTTCTAGTCAAGACATGAAAATGTGTGCTAATGGTATGGCAAGGGCACGAGATTATTATTATAATACCTGGAAAGCACCAGTGTTGAAGGTAGAGATACCTCAGTGTTGTGGATGGACCTGGTGCTGTTTGCATTTTAATGTTAATTCCGCTCTCCTGGGAGGGGTTGCTGAGGAGTGAGCCATGTACTCAGGTGACTTCTTGTAAACCATCCCCTGATGAATAAAGGAGCCAGTCACTGGGTGAGTAGGAGGGACATCTGGATTGGATAAAGGAAGAGAGGAAGCAAGAGAGATAGACCCCTTTTGGGACCAGGATAGTGTGAGGTCAAGATGTAGCTACTAGGGTCTCCTGGCTTATGGCTAATCTGCTGGGATGTGCCACCTGAGGATTTAGACTTAATATGGCTTACAAGATTAGGATGCTAGTTATTGCATCCAGAAATTGAGTTACCATTGTTTCTGAAATAAGTTTGTGTGATGTTTTTCTTCACTGGTGGCTCGATCGGGTTCCAGAGAGAAAGGTACAGTCAGTAGCAAAGTGTGGGTTTGTCAGATGTGCACCACAAAGGGCGTGGGAGTTTCGAAGCATGGGACTGGTATGGTCACTACCCACCAGCGGGAACTTAGTGAGGTGGGTGGAGAGATTTTGGAGCTCTGAGTCAGTCTCCATGAGATAAGAGCAGGCCAGCTGGAGCCATGTGACCCACCAGTGTCCGGTGTAGCACAGAAACTTGCTGTTCTTTTTTTTTTTTAATATTTCCTGCAACACCTCAGTTATCATTTCCTCAGAGGAAGCTGTTGGCTGGGCTGAGAAGTGCAGTCCAGAGTGGGATCTGGATGGTTGTAAGAAGCCATTCTGTTTTTGTTCTGATTTTAACTCTGTGGTGACTTTCTCTTTCCTTGGTTAGTCACTGCAGCTTGGTAAAATTGCTAATCTGTCCTGCCTACTTAGTCTTGATTTTCATTAATTATGACTTATTCAATATATTTCAGAGATTAAATACTCTGGAGACAATGTAGATTTTAAAGTTCTAAATATCTAGTTAATCACACATTGTAATGTGAATCTAGTAAGTGCAACTTTATCTCAAAGTATTGAGTGGAATGTTTAGGCATCCTTGCTTCTAAAAATTCTCCCTCATCCAAGAGCCAGGAATTTGTAATTTCGGAGAGAATCTTAATCAGTTCCATGCTTCACCATTTAGATAAAAGTCAAGAGCTTTGAGGTGTGCTTTTAATTTGCTAGTATGAGATCTCTACATTTTCTTCATAAAGGTACTTAATGCTATGAACTTTCCTCTTAGCACTGTTTTCCTTGTGTCCCATAAGTTTAGGTGTTTTTCTTTCATTTTCATTTAATTCTAGAAAGCCTTTGATTTCTTTATTTCTTTTTTCATTGGCACAGTGGTCATTGAGTAGAGAGTTGTTTAGTTTCTGAGATTGTAGACTTTCTGCTGTTTCTTTTGTTATCGAAGTCCAGCTTTAATCCATAGTGGTCTGATAAAATACAAAGTGTTATTTCAATTTTCTTGTGTCTTTGAGACTTTCTTTGTGACCAACTATGTTGTCTGTTTCAGAGAAAGTTGTGGTAGGTGCTGAGAAGATCATATATTCTTTTGTGTTTGGGTGAAGTGTCCTGTAGGTATCTGTTAGGTCCATTCGAACCATAACATCTATTGGTTAGTTTCATTATTTCTCTGTTTAGTTTCTGTCTGGATGACTTATCCATTGGCGACAGTGGGTATTGAAGCCTCATTTGTGTCAGTTTTGATGTGTGATTTAAGCTATAATAATGTTTCTTTATGAATGTGGGTGCCCTTATGTTTGGGTTATAGATGTTAAGAATTGAGATGTCACCTTGCTTGATTTATTTTTTTTTTCTTTTTAATGGGTATGAAGTGTCTTCTCTTATCACTTGATTAATTTTGTATGAAAGTTTATTTCATTCGATAATAGAATGGATAGTCAGCTTATTTCTTGGATCTGTTTACTTAGAAAACCTTTTTCCAGTCCTTTATTCTGAGAAAATGTCTGTCTTTGTTGCTGAACTATGTTTTTTGTGTGCAGCAGAATAATGAATCCTAGTTTCACATCCATTCTGTTAGCCTGTATCTTTTTAATGATGTTGAAAATATTAATGACTACCAATTATTAATCCTTATTATTTTCATGTTGGTGATGGTAGTGTGTGTGTGTGTGTGTGTGTGTGTGTGTGTGTGTGTGTGTGTGTACTTCCCTTCCTCTTTTTTTTTTCTGGTGTGAAGTTTTTTATTTCCTGTTTTCTTGGGTGTAGTTAGTCTTCTGGGGTGGGATTTTTTTTTCCTACTCTCTTCTCTAGAGCTGTATTTTGGGGTAGATATTGTTTAAATTTTGTTTTCTCTTAGAATATCTTGTTTTCTGTCTATGGTGATAGTAGTCTGGGGTAACATCGGTGGTCTCTTAGAATCTACAAAATGTCTGTCCAGGTCCTTCTGGATTTTAGAGTCTCTGTCAAAAATTCTGGAGTAAATCTGATAGGTCTGCCTTTATATGTTACTTGGTCTTTTTTCCTTAAAGATTTTAATAGCCTTTGTTGTTCTATAGATTCAGTGTTTTAATTATTTTGTGGTGGGAGGACTTTCTTTTCTGGTCCAATGTATTTGGTGTTCTTTAAGCTTCTTGTATATTTATAGGAATATCCTACTACAAGTTGGGAAAATTTTCTTCTATGATTTTGTTGAAAATATTCTCTAGGCCTTGTAGCTGGGGATCTTCTCCTTTTTCCATTCCTATTATTCTTAAGTTTGGTCTTCTCATACTGCCCAAGAGTTCTTGCATGGTTTTCAACAGAACTTCTTTTTAGATTTAACATTTTATTTGATTGACGTGTCAACTTCTTCAATTGTATCATCTACAACTGAGATTCTCTCTTCCATCTCTTGTATTCTGTTGGTGATGCTCGCATCTGTAGTTCCTGTTCTCTTTGCTGTTTTTTGTTTCCAAGATTCCCTCAGTTTGTTAAATTTTTTTTCATTGCTTTTTTTCTCCATTGTTAGGTTTCAAACACCTTTATCCATTTCCTTCACCTATTTGATGCTTTCTTTCTTTCTTTCTTTCTTTCTTTCTTTCTTTCTTTCTTTCTTCTTAATGTTAATCAAATACTTTTTTGCTGAATTTTTTATTTAAGTTTTATTGCATTTTGATGAGAAAAGGTACTTAATTTCAATTTATCTGAATTTGTTAATATTTAAAAACATATTTTGGGTAAATAGACTTATATCACATTCTTCTTTCCCTTTTGCACCACAACTCCTCCCAGAGATACTCCATCTTCAATACTTGCCATACCTTTCAGTTTTTTATCATATTCTTTAAAATTTATAAAATATTATAATAATAAAAATGAGTATTATAAAAGTTGTTTGATATAAAACAATCAATTAGACAGTCTTATATAGATGCTTGTCTATAGAAATACTGAAAATACATATGTTTTTCTCAATATAAATTTTAAATAACTCCAAATATTTTAACAGTATAATTTAAAGTAGTATATCACTATTAGTTTTTTAAATTAACATAAATAGATAAAGTCTTTTTGTTTGTTTGGTTGGTTGGTTGGTTTTGTTTTTAGTAGAGCTTAAAATCTTGGTTCTTACTGTGGTACAAACCCAAAATAAGAACAATTTTTGGACATTGGAGTTCATTGTGATAAGGCTGCACTTCAATGTCTCTCACATCACCAAAGGATTTTACCTCCATAGTAGATAAGCTAAGAGTTGACAGTTCTGCTGCTCCAAGGAATGAGTCGTAGGCATGATTTTTGGATACAGATTTCCTGCTATGGTCAAAGCTTTTTTGCTTGAGTGATTGTCTTTATTCTCAGCCCACAGGGAACTGGTTACATTCATTTAAGAAATGGAGTGAGTATTGAGATGGTCTATCTTCTGCACATCAACTGTTTCAATGTAGAATGGTTCTGCTTAGAGGGTGGCACAGACATTAAGTGAGGGTAAGATTCTGGTTCCTTGGCTGTGATGATTTTGAAAAGCATTCATCTCAGAATAAGAGTAACTTATAAAGACCTCTTTATACAATAATTATGAATATCAAGCAAAGCATTCAGTCTCACTCTTTGCTGTTCTCTTACAAGCCACCTCCCAAATTAATTATCTATGTTTCTTTTGGCTGTGTAAATATTTTGAAATAAGTAAACTGTTCTGAAAACCATAGTATAGTGTAAAAACATCAAATAAACAATCCTACTAATAGAGAGGCTGAGATAGGAGAAGCCTGATTTCAAGACCATTATGTTGTACACTGCAAGACCCTGTCACATACAAACAAGCAGAAAGTGTATATGGATTGTAAAATATTGGACCTATTTCTCCAATTATCAAATTAGAGAGACCACTGGATGACAGCCAACAAATTTCTAATTCCTCATATTTTTGAATTTCAATCGATTAGGATATGTTGGTAATATTAATCTTCATATTGAGATATTAAGGAAAGGTGATTAATACTTCCTGTTATTTTTGCTGTTAGAGGTGGAATTGTGTTTGTATGGGTTTGCTGAAAGATTACCTTCTTCCTTCTTCTAGGGTGTAGATTCAGTTTAGTGTTTTCCATCTATTACCATTTATAGGGCTGGATTTGTGGAAAAATATTGTGTAAATTTCGTTTTGTCACACAATAGCCTGTTTTCTCCATCTATGGTATTTGAGAGTTTTGCCTGGGCTGGCATTTGTGTTCTCTTAGGGTCTGTATGAACTCAGGATCTTCTAACTTTTACAGTCTCTGGTGAGAGGTCTGGTGTAATTCTGATAGGTCTGCCTTTATATGTTACTTGACTTTTTTCCTTACTGCTTTTAAAATTCTTTTTTGTTTAGTGCATTTAGTGTTTTGATTATTATGCGACAAGAGAAATTTCTTTTCTGGTCCAACCTATTTGGAGTTCTTTAGGCTTCTTGTATGTTAATGGGCATCTCTTTATTTAGGTTAGGGAAGTTTTCTTCTATAATTTTGTTGAAGATATTTACTGGCCCTTTAAGTTGGGAATCTTCACACTCTTCTATACCTATTATCCTTAGATTTTGTTTTCTTATAGTGTCCTGGATTTCCTGGATGTTTTGGGTTAAGAGCTTTTTGCTTTTTGTGTTTTGTTTCACTGTTATATCAATGTTTTCTACATTATCTTCTGCACATGATATTATCTCTTCTATCTCTTGTACTCTGTTGGTGATGTTTGCATTTTTGACTCCTGATCTCTTTCCTAGGTTTTCTAACTCCAGGGCATCTCTCTTTGTGACTTCTTTTTATTGTTTCTAGTTCTATATTTAGATCCTGGATGGTTTTGTTCCTTTTCTTCTCCTGTTTGTGTTTTCCCGTAATTCTTTAAGGGTTTTTTGTGTTTCCTCTCTAAGGGCTTCTAGCTGTTTACCTGTGCTCTCTTGTATTTCTTTAAGGGAGTTATTTATGTCCTTCTCAAAGTCCTCTATCATCATCATGAGAAGTGATTTTAGATAAGAATCTTGCTTTCTGGTGTATTGGGGTATCTAGGACTTGCTATGGTGGGAGAATTGGGTTTTGATGATGCCAAGTAACCTTGGTTTCTGTTGCTTATGTTCTTATGCTTGTCTCCTAACATCTGGTTATCTCTAGTGCTACCTGTTCTCACTATATCTGACTGGGGCCTGTCCTTCCTGTGATCCTGGTTGTGTAAGAACTCCTCAGAGTCAAGTTGTCTCTGTGATCCTGTGATTCTGGGATTCTGTGATCCTGAGACCCTGGATGTGTCCAAGCTTCTGGGAGTCAAGCTGCCTCTGGGACCCTGAGATCCTGGTGTGACCAAGATCCTGGGATCCTGAGATCCTATGATCCTGGTTATGTTAGAACACCTGGGAGTGGAGCTGCCTCTGGGTGTTATGGGGCTGGCTGTGGAGTTTGCGCCCAATGTCACCAGCCCCGACAGACTGGGAGGAACCTGAGCCACTGGTCTGATGGAATTCCTGAGTTCCTGGGTCGAACTGGTCCCAATTACTCCCAGTGTTGGGAAAGATGTTGTGTCTTTTCTATATTTATTTAAGAGATTTATTCATTTCCTCTTTAAAGGCCTCTATCATCTTTTGCTTCGACTGTGATAGAATATACAGAGCTTGCTGTAGCAGAATAGCTGGACTGTGGTGGTGCCGTATTTCCCTGTCTCTTAGTTGTTTTCTTTAGCTGACCTTTAGCCATCTGGCTGTTACTGGTGTTAGCTGGACATTCCTGATGCTGATAGGACTCCTCAGGGTGGAAGGCAGAGCTTTGGACCTGACAGTGGAACTCAAGGAAGAGCACACTGTTCATCTCTGCTGGCTGTGCTCCAGGTGGAACTGAATGTTCCTGAGACTCCACTGTGACCTTTAGGCAGGCCTCCCCAGAAAGTCAGGCAGAACTGTGGGCCAGACAATGGAAGTAAGGGAATAGCATGAGGAACATCATTGCTAGCTGTGCCCCAGATAGTCCTGGCAGGCAGGGCCATTTGCTATTTTGAATTAATAGTATGTTGTTTTGGTCAGCTGGAGCTGAAGAATCATCTGTGATTAACAAAATGTCAGAGCCACAAAAAACAAAGAAACAAAAAGAAAAAAAAAGAAAAAAGAAAAAACAAAACAAAAAACAACCTTTGCTTTTCTGGGATACTCAGTGCTGGTCAGCTGAGGCTAAGAAATTAGTGGTGATTCAGAAGAGATCAGCATTGTTGAGATGAAATCTGAGAAGTGTTTCCTCAGGATCAGAACAAAGATGCTATGCTTCAGAGGTGGTCAAGGTTATACCTCATGCTGGAAGCCTAACTTGGTAGTTTAAGAGTTACCCGGATGGTACTGGTTTTGAAGCATGAAGGGGTCATGGAAAGCAGCTGACACTTGGTACTGTGATAGTACAAAAAAAAAAAAAAAAAAAAGGCTATTGATGAAGGTGTAACTTCAGTGGCTTCTGAAGGCTAAGGATTGAAAGAAGTTGAGGTTTGGCACCACAAAGAGAGCCTATGAGAAGCTATTGGTGAATGTGCTGCCTAGTTGCAGCAAAAGACCCCAGTGTATTGGAGATAACAGTACCATGAGGTGATAAACAAGAATAGCAGCAGTATAGTAGAGTATACTCAGCCAGAGTCTAGGATGCTTCAGAAGGCAGAACTGAAGAAGTGACACAAACTCTTTTGAGGAGTCCAGAAGATCATATGTAAATCCCAGACATTGTTGAGGTTGTGATAGACTATGAGAACTTTTGAAGGAGGACTAATTGTGTTTTACATTATATTATGGCTACAAGTCTATGGGAGCCAAGGAGTGAATGTGGTGGTTTGAATAGGTTTGACCCCTATAGATTCATGTATTTGAATGCTTAGCCATAGGGAGTGACACTATTAGGACGTGTGGCCTTGTTGGAAGAAGTGTGTCACTGTGTAGGTGGGCTTTGAGGCCTCCTATACTCAGACTCTGCCCAGGACAGAAGAGAGTCTCCTCCTGGCTGAATGTCAGATCAAGATGTAGATTTCTGAGCTCCTTCTCTAGCACCTTCTCTTTCTGTGTGCAGGCTGCCATGCTTCCTGACAGATAATAGAGTGAACCTCTGAAACTGTAAGTCAGTCTGAATTAAATGTCTTCATTTGTTAGAGTTTTCTTGGTCAGAGAGATTGCAGACAGGTTGCAGAGAGAACTAGTCACAGGCAAAGACAGAACAAGCCAGAAAATGAGAAGGTGCCAGAAGATTAGAACAGATCTCCAAAGTCAGTGTGAGGCTAAGTAGAGCAATTCAGTGAAAAGATGAGAGAAGTCAGATTGAATCAATCAGCTTGGAGAGGATTTTGGACCAGAACAGCTGAGTTGAACCAGGCAGCCAGAAAACTAGAAAGAACTAGAAAGGATGAGCTTATTCAGCAGTAAGCCTATGAGACAACAATTACATCAGGCTAATAAAAGTTACTTTCACATCCATTGTTCTAAATACCTCTTTTTTTTGCCAATATCATGTTGTTTGTTTCTTCATTTGTTTGTTTTATTGTTTTTATTACCTGCTCTGTAATATATCTTTAGATCTGGAATGGTAATATCCCCAGCATTGGTATTTCTGCTCAGTACTGTTCTGGTTGTTTGGGGTGTTTTGTGGTTCCCTGTGAATTTTAGGATTTGTTTGTTTGTTTGTGTTTGTTTTCTATTTCTGTAGGGACCCAGAGAGTTTGCTCTTTAAACGTTTTTTGTTTTGGATATATTCTGTATTTGCTTTTCACTTATACCTTTGAAAATAAAGGAGTAAACTGGTGTTTGACTAAGAGAACTTCAGAGTGCACTGAAATTCAAAGGAAATTTTACTCTTGCTGATGACCAAAGTCATGCACTAGGAGAGCCTCCATCTGGCAGTAATGAGCCAACACTGATAGTCCTGCTGTGTTCATATGAGCTGGAAGCTGCTTGTGGGAAGCATGTCTCCTGAAAATACTGCAGGAAATTCCAAGGAGACTGGAAAGAATTGAAGTCAACATACTGTCTGTATCAGGATATCTGAATGGTACATTTTTATAGCAGTAACTATACTAATTATGTTTGGATAATATTCTAACTTCATTTATTCCTCTATCAGTCTCCAGTGTAGTAGAAATGTTTAAAAAAAAAAACTCTCAAGATTCTCAGGCTTTTAGATTCCCATCTATGGAACTTTTTTGTTGTCTAAATCCTAATTAAGTAATAAGAATAAAGAGCTTTTTTATTTCTTTGTATAATGAAAATTAATTTCTTTATTGTTAATAATTGTTCAAAACTACCCTGTCCCACAACTCACTGACTTACAACTCACTAGAGAGCACAATTAAAATATTATTTGTTGTCATAGCTATGTTGAACTTTGTAGGTCATAGGGAATGTTTATATTTAGTTTATAAAAGTAGGTGAACTCTGTTACACCAACACAAACAAATGATGGAACTCTCATTCATTCTACATCCTCAGTATGACTGTCAATCTACATCCTCAGAATGATCGTTTCCTAACTTTGAAATTTAAGATTGTAGAGGGATGTTGATATCTCATTAACCTTGTAAAATTATATAATTCTTTAACAATAAATCAAATAAAGTTGGTTGTTTTTTAATAATTTGATTATCTTTTCCTTACTTATTTGTATGAATCCTTAAAAGTGACTACTTTGTTAAAAATGTGTCTTGGGAACACTGTTTGTCTGTGGAAGTTGACTTATAATATTACAGTTTAGTTTCATAGACAGACTATATTAATAATGTTTTCATTTTTTAATTTATAGTTCAAATATGAGGGTTTTCATTAAAGACTTCTTTATCTTCTCTGGTGTCATACTTGTTTTATGGGTCCTTTCCTACAAAGTTTTAGTTAAACATCACATTTGGGTCATCAGTTGCTATGAAACCAATGAGTATTGTGGTATAAAGTGAAAATCAAGATACAAATTTTCCTGATATTTCCTGATATACTTATAAAGATTATTTTTGTGCCATTTAACTTAAAGCTCTTATGACAAATTAGTTAATATTTGTGTGTATTCATGGATTTCTTTGTCTTCAGTTGATCAGTTTGTTAACTCTTAGAAATGACGCATATGAGGCATGACTTTAAAGGGATTTACCATGGGTCTACATGTGTAGAATATTTTTCTTTAGTGTCATTTCCTTTTATCATTCCATAGCAACAACATGGATTTATGTTATTTTCTCTGTAAAATTTAAATTGTGTTTGAAAATATGTATAACAACAATCCTAAACTCAATACAATTTTACTGCCTTTATAGTGAATTATTGAATTATCTGGCAGTGAGGAATGACATATGTTATTTTAATAATTAGCCATCTGATATCTTAGAAATGTTTGGTGAGTTGAGAGAAGAGATTCTATGCATATTTTATCAGATATACTCAAGGGTATTTTATGTTGTCTGTGACTATATAGCATGATGTTTTAAAGAATTTATTTTTATATATGCATATGTATATGCATGCACATGTGGGTGTGGGTGCCTTCAGGTAGCAGAGCAGGATTTCAGATCCACTACACCTGGATTTACAGGCAATTTTGGACAATCTGATATGGGTTCTAACAATTGAATCTAGGTCATATCCAAGAACAGCAGCATTCTTAAGTACTAAGCTATCTCTCCAGCCCGTTAAAACTATTTTACTTGTTTTTTGCTAGTGTAACATTTGTAGTTATTATATTATATGGAATAAGCATATGCAAAATATATACATTTATAATATTTTGGCTTTATATGTATAAAGGTATTTTAACCCAGAAACATGGAGCTCTGGTAAGGGATCACATCCAAAGATTTAATCCAGCTGAAGTTCAGACAGGTCACACACCTTTAATTCCCCTGGCTGGAATAGACACCTTTAATACCTCTAGCTAGAATATAGACATGCCCTTAGTACATACCTTTGATCATTCAGACTGGAATATAGACATACCTTTAACACACACCTTTAATTCCAAACAATGGCATCTAATTGAAGGGCAGACAAAGTGAGGAATCAGAGAAAGATTTGACATAATGAGTCAGAGATAGGATACACCCTACTCTCATGAGGACAGGAAAGAAAAGCTATTGCAGAGAAGTATAGAGAAAGTGAATTCAATTCAGTTCAGTTCAGTTCAGGCCAGTTCAAGTCAGGTCAGGTCAGGTCAGTTCATGGACTTCAGAGGCAATTTTCCAAGCAAAGCAATTCAGTCAGAAGCTGGGAGAAGCCAATTTGAATCAGACAGCTTGGACGGGAGTTTGAGGCACAGCAGTTGAACCAGCTATCCAGAGTTCAGAAAGAGCCAGAAAGAATGAGTTTGTTCAGCAATAAGTCTCAGAGGCTGAAACATTCTAGGCCTAGGTTAATAGAGGCTGGAAGCTAAAGCTGTCAAGGTCCAGGCTTACAGATTAAATTGTGTGGAGGCTAAAACATCCAGGCATAGGCCTAAGGTTATTTAGAAACACTCTGGAGGCAGCCCAAACCATGATTTCCTAAATTTTGGGACCATTTTCATCTCATAACTTTGTCGGAGGAAATAAAAGAGAATTTACATCTACACACATGCAGTACCAATGCTTACTTATCCATCCTAATCCTTTGGTGGATTTGCATTTCCCCAGCATCTCCTATAATTATCTTTTCTCTTCTCTTCATCCTTCCTTCTTCCTATTTCCCATTTCCTTTTTTTTTTTCTTTTCTTGCCTATCTAGAACTTCTAATTCACTGCTGACACAGGTACTACCAACTTCTTTTTTTCCCAATTTTTATTAGATATTTCTTCATTTACATTTCAAATGCTATCCCAAAAGTCCCCTATACCCTCCCCATCCCCCAACCGACTCCCCTACCCACCCACTCCCACATCATGGCCCTAGCATTCCCCTGTACTGGGGGATAAAAGGTTTGCATGACCAAGCGACCTCTCTTCCCATGATGGTCAACTAGGCCATCTTCTGCTACATACGCAGCTAGAGACACGAGCTCTGGGGGTATTGGTCAGTTCATATTGTTCTTCCACCTATAGGGTTGGAGACCCCTTCAGCTCCTTGGGTACTTTCTCTAGCTCCTCTATTAGGAACCCTGTGTTCCATCTAATAGCTGACTGTGAGCATCCACTTCTGTGTTTGCCAGGCACTGGCATAGCTTCACATGAGACAGCTATATCAGGGTCCTTTCAGCAACATCTTGCTGGCATATGCAATAGTGTCTGTATTTGATGGCTGATTATGGGATGGGTCCCCATCTGCAGCAGTCACTGGTTGGTCCATCCTTTTGTCTTAGCTCCACATTTAATCTCTGTGACTCCTTCAATGTGTGCTTTGTTCCTAACTCTAAGAAGGGGCGAAGTGTCCACACTTTGGTCTTCATTCTTCCTGAGTTTCATGTGTTTTGCAAATTGTATCTTGGGTAATCTAGGTTTCTGGGCTAATGTCCACTTACCAGTGAGTACATGTTAAGTGAGTTCTTTTGTGATTGGGTTACCTCACTCAGGATGATACCCCCCAGTTCCATCCATTTGCCTGGTACTACCAACTTCTACAGTAACGTACAGGGTCAACTCAACACGTGCAGGGTTACCTCAACATGTACAGGGTTAGCTCAACACATACAGGGTTTTAGCTCAACTATATTGTGTAACTTCATTGACTTTCCCAGTTCACTAAGAGTATCGCTTCTCAAATTGGTTTTGAATAGTGTAGTTATATTTCAAGTTTTATAAGGATGATTATATATTCTTTTTATATGTTGCTATGGTGAGGAAAATTATTTTAATCATGTATTTGTACCATATCTCCACCTAACTTTGATGCAAAGAGATTTTCTTTATTTTTTTTAAATGCGTCTGTAGTTTTCTTCCCACTTTGCTTGCTGTTTTAGGATTTGCCATTTAGCATTACCACATCATGCAGCTTGACAAGAGCACGAGAACATGTTCGACTTTCTATAATCTTTGGAGTATGCATTTTTATTTATTATACCTTTTAATTATATTTAGTATACCACTTTTTATCATAGAGCTATAACTACACAATTCAGCTAACCTGAGAATTTTACTTTACATAGAAATGTTGATGTCACTACTCCCTAGATGGGCTTATTTATCTCTACCATCCTTTTACTGTTTGAACACTTTCTATTTGAACTATAGTTTATTTTTAAAATGATTTAAATTTGTTCTTATACTAGAATATTAGGTACACATTAACTTTCTACTCTTAGTATTTAACCCTGTATTAAACATATGCATTAACTCAGAGCAAGTAAGCAGAATTATTACTTTTAATATCCATTTATTACTGGAGTTCAGGTGCATTTTTATTGGGAAAATTTTTTTCCAATTCTAAATCAGATAGGGGACTAATATCCAATATATATAAAGAGCTCAAGAAGGTGGACTCGAGAAAATCAAATAACCCCATTTAACAATGGGGCACAGAGCCGGGCGGGCGTGGTGGCGCACGCCTTTAATCCCAGCACTTGGGAGGCAGAGGCAGGCAGATTTCTGAGTTCGAGGCCAGCCTGGTCTACAAAGTGAGTTCCAGGACGCCAGGGCTATACAGAGAAATCCTGTCTCGAAAAACCAAAAAATAAATAAATAAATAAATAAATAAATAAATAAATAAATAAATAATGGGGCATAGAACTAAACAAAGAATTCTCAACTGAGGAATACCGACTGGCTGAGAAGCACCTGAAAAACTGTTCAACATCCTTAATCATCAGGGAAATGCAAATCAAACAAACCCTGAGATTCCACCTCACACCAGACAGAATGGCTAAGATCAAAAATTCAGGTGACACAGATGCTGGTTAGGATGTGGAGAAACAGGAACACTCCTCCATTCTTGGTGGGATTGCAAGCTTCTACAACCACTCTGGAAATCAGTCTGGCGGTTCCTCAGAAAATTGGACATAGTACTACCGGAGGATCCCACAATACCTCTCCTGGGTATATATCCAGAAGATGTTCCAACTGGTAATAAGGACACATGCTCCACTATGTTCATAGCAGCCTTATTTATAATAGCCAGAAGCTCAAAAGAACCCAGATGTCCCTCAACAGAGTAATGGATACAGAAAATGTAGTACATTTACACAATGGAGTACTACTCAGCTATTAAAAACAATTAACGTATGAAATTCCTAGGCAAATGGATGGATCTGGAGGGTATCATCCTGAGCGAGGTAAACCAATCACAAAAGAACTCACATAACATGTACTCACTGATAAGTGGATATTAGCCCAAAAACCTAGATTACCCAAGATACAATATGCTAAACACAAGAAACTCAAGAAGAATGAAGATCAAAGTGTGGACACTTTGCCTCTTCTTAGAATTAGGAACAAAGCACACATTGAAGGAGTTACAGAGATCAAGTGTGGAGCTGAAAGAAAAGGATGGACCAACCAGTGACTGCTGCAGCCGGGGATCCAACTCATTATCAGCCACCTAATGCAGACACTATTTTAAAAGCAGTAAGGGAAAAAGGTCAAGTAACATATAAAGGCAGACCTATCAGAATTACACCTGACTTCTCCCCAGAGACAATGAAAGCCAGAAGATGTCATACAGACCCTAAGATAACACAAATGCCAGCCCAGGCTACTTTATCCAGCAAAGCTCTCAATTACCATAGATGGAGAAACCAAGGTATTCCATGATAAAAACAAATTTACACAGTATCTTTCCACAAATCCAGCCCTTCAAAGGATAATAAAGGGAAAAAGTCCAACACAAAGAGGGAAACTAAGATTGAGAAAAAGCAAGAAAGTAACTTTTCAACAAACTTAAAGAAGATAGCCACACGAACAAAATTCCAACTTTAACAACAAAAATAACAGTAATCAACAATGACTTTTCCATATTATCTCTTAATATCAAAGGACTTAATACTCAAATAAAAAAGACATAGACTAACAGACTGGTTATGCAAACAGGACCCAACATTTTGCTGCATACAGGAAACCCACCTCAGGGACAAAGACAGACACTACCTTAGAGTAAAAGGCTAAAAAACAATTTTTCAAGCAAATGGACCCAAGAAACAAGGTGGAGTAGCCATTCTAATAGCAAATAAAATTGACTTTCAAACTAAAGTTCTTAAAAAAGGTAAGGAAAGACACTTCTTACTCATCAAAGGTAAGATTTACAAAGAAGAACTCTCAGTTCTGAACATCTATGCTCCAAATGCAAGGGTATCCACATTCATTAAAGGAACTTTGCTAAAATTCAAAGTACACATAACACCTCACACAAAAATAGTGGGAGACTTCATCACGCCACTCTCATCAATGGACAGATCCTGGAAACAGAAAATAACAGAGATACAGTAAAACTAACAGAAGTTATGAAACAAATGGATTTAACATATCTAAAGAACATTTCATCCTAAAAGAAAAGCATATACTTTCTTCTCAGCAGCTCATGGCAACTTCTCCAAAATTGATTATATAATAGGTAATCAAACAGGCCTCAACAGATAACAAAAATATTGAAATAATCCCATACATCCTATCAGATCGCCACAGACTAAGGCTGATCTTCAATAACAACATAAATAATAGAAAGCTCATATACATGTGAAACCTGAACAACACTCTACTCAATGATAACTTGGTCAAGGAAGAAATAAAGAAAAAAATTAAAGACTTTTTTGAGTTTAATGAAAATGAAGCCAAAACATACCCAAACTTATGGGACACAATTAAAGCATTCCTAAAAGGAAAACTCATAGCTCTGAGTGCCTCCGAGAAAGGTATATATATATATATATATATATATATATATATATATATATATATATATATATATATATATATATATAGAGAGAGAGAGAGAGAGAGAGAGAGAGAGAGAGAGAGAGAAAGCATACACTAGCAGCTTGACAGCATACCTAAAAGCTCTAGAACAGAAGGAAGCAAATTCACCCAAGAGGAGTAGATGACAGGAAATAATCAAACTCAGGGGTGAAGTCAACCAAGTAGAAACAAAAAGAACTACAAAATAATCAACCAAACCAGGATCTGGGTCTTTGAGAAAATCAACAAGATAGATAAAACATTAGCCAGACTGACTAGAGGGCTCAGGGACAGAATCCTAATTAACAAAATCAGAAATGAAAGGGGAGATATAACAACAGAACCTGAGGAAATCTAAAATATTATCATATTCTACTACAAAAGGCTATACTCAACAAAACTGGAAAACATGGATGAAACGGACAATTTTCTAGACAGATACCATGTACCAAAGTTAAATCAGAATCAGTTTAATGATCTAAACAGTCCCATTTCCCCTAAAGAAATAGAAGCAGTCATTAATAGTCTACCAACCAAAAAAAAAAAAAAAAAAAAAAAAAAAAAAAAAAAAAAAAAAAAAAAAAAAAAAGCCCAGAATCAGATGGGTTTAGTGCAGAGATCTATCAGCCCTTCAAAAAAGACCTGATTTCAGCTCTCCTCAAACTATTCTACAAAATAGAAACAGAAGGTACTCTACCCAATTCATTCTATGAAGCTACAATTACTCTAATATCTAAACCACATAAAGACCCAACAAAGAATGAGAACTTCAGACCAATTTCCCTTATGAATATCAATGCACAAATACTCAATAAAATTCTTGCTAACCAAATCAAAGGACACATAAAAACGATCATCCATCATGATCAAATAAGCTTCATCCCAGTGGACAGGGATGGTTCAATAAATAGAAATCCAACAACGTAATCCACTATATAAACAAACTCAACAGAAGAAAGTTAAAAAGTTATTACATACACTAAGATCAGGAATGAGATAAGGCTATTCACTCTTATTAATACTGCTTAATATTTCTCTTTAAGACTTACCCAAAGAAATCAGTAATAAAGAAAATAAGGTAGAAGAGAAAGAATGGGAAGAGGAGGAGGAAGAATGTGAAAGAAAAAAGGAATGTGAAAGAGGAGGAATGTGAATCAATAAGGAAGAAGTAAAATTGTGCTATTTGCTAGCAAAGTGATCTCATTGTGGATAGCCACACATGGAGAATAAAATTAGACCATTATTTCAAACTATAAACAAAAAGTTATCTCAAAGTGAACTAAAGCTTATAGAAGAACTGAAACTTTAAAACTATGAGAAAAAAAGCCACAGGGACATAATGTGTTTCTTGGCTGTAAATATTTTGGTGGAACAATAGCAACAATAACCAAATAGACTCATACCAAACTAAAAAATCTCAACAAAGCTATGGAAAAACAATGAACTCTCTCTCTCTCTCTCTCTCTCTCTCTCTCTATATATATATATATATATATATATATGCATATCTGTATATATATATATACATATATGTGTTATATATATCTATATATAGATATATATCTATATAGATATATAGATATACACATACATATGTGGGTATATACATATGTATACACATATGTATATATACACACATGTATATGGATATTTTGTTATATGTATATTTGTGTGCCACATCTGTATAGTTCCCATGGAATCTAGAAAAAGGCATTGGGTCCCCTGGACCTGGAGTTAGAAAAAAATTATTGATACATCATGTAAGTGCTAGAAATCAAACCAGAGTCCTATGGAAGAATAGTCAGTGCTCTTAACTGCTGAGCTATCTCTTTAGACCCCAAACAGCTCTATGTTAGAACACAAATAAAATGAAAAGAAATTGAGCTCAAAAAATGCAGACAACCCTGTAGTCACTACAAAAGGCTGTGAATGGCCTAGGAAAATAGCCAAGGAAATGTAAGTTAGTTTGCTATTGTTGTTAACTATTAGGGAAAGTCAAGTTAAATATCAGCCTAGCTATCAACAGATGAATTAAGAAACAATGTGGCATATACACATAAGAAGCCATAAGAAGAACAAACATATCATTTGCAGAAAAATAGATGAATCACCAAGTTAAAAAAAAAGTCAGACACACAAAGACAAATGTCATATAATTTCTCTCATAAATGGAATCTAGACTTTATGTGAATGTGTGCATGTTTCCGTGTTTTCATAGATACACCTATACATATCAAGAGTGTAGAAGCAGATATATTTGGAAATAAGTTACCAGCAGGATAAAGGAGGAGAGAATAGGAGATAGTGATAGGGAATGAATATAGTCAAAGAATGTAACATACTTGTTTGAAATATCACAGTGAAACCCATCACTTTGTACAAGGGATATATAGTATTTTGTCAGTTTTTCAAAAGCCTTGCAGTAATGTAAATGTCAGAAAGGCAATAATCTTGGTTAAAACTACAAATTTTAGGTAAACAGAAGGATGATTGTGGTAATTTTTACACTATGTGTTGACTATACTTAATAGTATGTTGTAAAGTACAAAAAAAGCTAAACATGTTTTCAAACTGTATTACAAAAATAAATTTTTGATGAATCTCTTAAGACTTCATTGTTTTATATTTTATATTTTATACAAGAAAACTCTTGTACTACATTCAGGAAATGGAGTTTTCAATACTAAAGAGTAAAGCTGTGGCTGAAAATTATACTCAATTTTCTATTATCAATGTTCACCTTATTTTTATTGTTTCGAAGAAAATAGGAACATAAAATTTGTCAATAAACTACCCTTCCAAGGTCACCAGTTTTTAGTATTAAAACTAATTTACAGTATGCTTGCTTGAGGTGCTCATGAATTTGAAGAGGTGGTGAGTTTAAGAACAGCTGATTTCTTGGATGAGCTCCAATATAATTATAGCTATTCACCATTGTGACTGTGTGTGTGTGTGTGTGTGTGTGTGTGTGTGTGTGTGTGTGTGTGTGAGCTGTTCCATGTTCCAGGCCACACTTCCAGCAATTTTTAAATGTTTGCAATCGATTGAAATGCAAAATCTCTGTAAACTGGAAGAAAAATACTATCTAAAATAAATATGCAAGTAAATTTAAGTACTAGATTAAACAAGAACTTTGTCATTCAAGTCAGTTCCTAGCTAGCAACATCTAGGTTTAGAACTGAGTTATCCCTAAGTATTTAATCACAAAAAATAGTGTATTTCTAATAGGCAATTTTAAAAATATATCATCAATCACATTTATTACTATCATCTCATAAAACAGTAAAACGTTTATGGGATTGTGGAAGGCAGCTAGGTTGCTCTGTAATGTATAAAGATTTGCATATATAAAAAACCAGCAGGCAGCAAACAAGGTCTCTTATAGTTTTTCAAAAAAATAATTTTATCCTGTATAATTCCTAAGTTTTGTCAAGATATACCCAATCTATTTGTGGACAGCACTGAATTCACTAAATCTAAATTTTCATTTTGTAATTACCAAGAACAAGCCTCAGTATATTTCAAAGAATTTCTTCTCCAGCCTCAGTGATTAATCAGAATGCCACAAACATGTTTCTGATATTAAATTATATTACCTTGTATTTCATACATATGTGAAATTGTTGTTGTTTGTTATTGTTTTATTTTCTATGATGAACATATTTAAGCTACAAGTGTTCCTAAAATAATTCCTTTTATAGTTTACATACTCGGTATTGTTTGTGTGTGGGTAAGAATAAAATGTGATTTTATGGATAGAAAATGGAGCTCGTTTTATCTGTAGCCTTAAGGCTGCCAACTGTCAATACCTTAATCCAGTAATCCCCCCTGTAATCATGTGTTCACTTGCTGTGCAAACACTCAGAAGTCATTTTATGAAATTCCCTTTTCCTAGTGAAAAGCATATTTCCTATAGGCTGTATGTAATAAAATGGCTAGTAAAATATTAGAATATATAGTGCTACCGCTGAATGCCATTGTTTTAAGAGTGTCTTTTCTCATTATAATAACATAAAAAGTAAAGAAACAGGAGAGTAAAGAGGAAATGAGTGACATCATATTGTGAAATTTTGCAGGAATCTTTACATTTGGCTTTCAAATATTGTTTTCAAAGACCATGCCTTGTGTTTGCATGTCAGAGAGTAGATTTAATTTTGCATGCTCTATAGATTTCTCCGTGCTAAGACGTTGATATAAGAAATCACTGAATGTTTTAGTGATTGGTTCTTGTTGACCAAAATGGGCCTTTCCAATTAGAAGCTTTTCTTTTTTTCCACTGGAAACGCCTGCTGAGGCAGAATTCTGACTGCTACACAAAAGAAATGTATGGTTTCTTCAACTGCTTCTGTCAAGCAATTTGTACGACCATCAAAAACTGCATCATTTTTAATGAAAATTACCTAAGGATTTAGCAGAAAACCCTTAGTTAAAGTGGACTAACTACCCACTCTCCAGCAGTATTAGCATACTGATTGGCTGTTACTTCTGTCACTCTTCTGACTACAAAATTATGACAGGCCCCACAGCAGGAAGCAAGTCATCATTAATACCCTATCCTCTAGGACACAATAAACTGTCATCCACTTGCATACAAATAAAATACACAAGGTTGTCAGCAAAGAGACACAGAAGGAATGATGTTTCTTCAAAATGGATTGATACTCCAGAAGGCTAGGACATATAAAGTGTTTTGTTTTCTCAGTCTATCTCATCATATTGGGAAAATTCTTTTGTCGAGATTTCCTTTGAAAATAGCCTGAATTTCTCTATCTGAATTCTTTGAGCCTTCTGTTAAAT
Source organism: Mus minutoides (assembly GCA_902729485.2). Classification (NCBI taxonomy): domain Eukaryota; kingdom Metazoa; phylum Chordata; class Mammalia; order Rodentia; family Muridae; genus Mus; species Mus minutoides. The sequence goes on along the minus strand of CACVCL010029613.1, from coordinate 8,395 downwards.
GGTAATTTTTGTCACTCACAAGAAAAAGATAAAATCCCTTTTGTGACCTTATAATTAATTCTAGAATCCAGAAAGCATGAAAAACTTTATGATTTTCTTAACATAGAATACATTGTTTGAATTTTAAAAGTATAAAAAAATATTAGTGCTTTATGTGACAATAAATTATTATAATCTTCATTGCAATGTGTAAGAATGAAATATACTTCATCCTACATACTAAATGAAATTAGTCAACACAACACCCAGCTGAAAAATAATTTAAGTTTGGCATTATAATTGAAGTTCTATTGTCAAAAAGTAGCATAAAACTTAAGCTTTCATAACTATTATGTGACTGATATTATAGTCTGATGAAACATGAGTTCAATTAGGTGTATATTTTGAAAAAGGGTAACAAGTGACCACAATTTTCCCAGTTTTCTAAAAGAATAATTATTCTAATACTTAATGTGCAGTCGCCTAACCCACTTTTACTGAAGACATACAAAGAATAGAGGTGTGCTAGGCAGTTTCATGTGCATTTATAAATTATGTTTTCACTAGTCCAAACTGGCAATGAGTTATTCCATAAGTGCTTTCAATCCAAATATTTATAACCTTTAAAACTAGTTTGTTTAACTAAGTTAATTTTATTTTCCCTAAATTTGTATTCCCTCAAAGAATATCAAAGAATAGTATGGTAGAAACTCATGTACCCCTACTTGTAACAATTGCTATGCCAGGTGAAATAAACCACCGTTCCCACAACACCATGGGTTGTTGCAACATCAAGTGTGTTGCACAGCGTGAAGGAAATAATCATCCTAAATACCAGGAGATTACATGCATATGGCATTATATAAAGAGATTCCATTCATATGACATTATTTTTTTTCTTTTTTTTTCTTTTTTTTTCTTTTTTTTTCTTTTTTTTCATTTTAATTTTTTTGTTTTTTTTCCTCTATTTTATTAGATATTTTCTTAATTTACATTTCTTTTGCCTTTATTTATTTATTTATTTATTTATTTTTCCAATTTTTAAATTAAGATTAGAGAGATTGAAAATTGAAATCAGTGTTTGCTAGAAGCTGAGAGTGTGCTATAGCACCAATTACAAAGGATAGGGGAAATTTTTAGGTACGACGGGTTATTCTTTGTTTTCAGTGATATTTAAAGAAGTATCACTTCTGTCAAAACCAACATAAGTGCATATTAAAATGGGTGAATAATGTTGTATGCAAATTATACCATAGTAAGCCTTACTTAATTTTTTTCCCATCTTAGCCACGTGATCAGATCACCAGAATGTTCTAAGCTGGTTTCATTTAATTGGACAGAGTAGCAGAAAAGGCATTGATAATGTTTAGAATCTGAAGGAAGCCTTTTTTTAATTGCCTGCGGTGATCCTGCTCCCAATGTTATATGTTAAAAGACAAAGCAGCACAAATTCAAATATTCACTGCTTTTTCTAGGTCTCCCTCACAGACCATTTAGCAAAAAATAATATGGAAACACGTCAGTTAATGTTCATCAGAAGGATAGGCTATCATTTTCTTTTTTTTTTTTTTTATTTCAAGAAGAATCATAGATTTATTCTTTTTTATAGAAAGAGTTTTAATTAGATATTTTGTTTATTTACATTTCAAATGTTATCCCCTTTCCTAGTTTCCCCTCTAAAAATTCCCCCTCACCCTGCTCTCCAAACTACCCACTCCCACTTCCTGGCCCAGGCATTCCCCTATACTCGGATATAGAACCTTCACAGGACCTAGGGCCTCTCCTCCCACTGATGCCCAACTAGGCCATCCTCTGGTACATATGCAGCTAGAGCCGTGAGTCTCTTCATGTGTTTTCTTTGATTGGTGGTTTAGTCCCAGGGAGCTCTGGGGTTACTGGTTAGTTCATATTGTTGTTCTTCCTAAGGGGCTGCAAATCCCTTCAGCTCCTTGGGTACTTTCTATAGCTCCTTCATCGGGGAACCTGTGCTCAGTCTAATGGATGACTGTGAGCATCCACTTTTGTATTAGTCAGGAGACAGCTATCTCAGGCTCCTGTCAATAGAATCTTGTTGGCATCTGCAATAGTGTCTGGGTTTGGTAGTTGTTTATGGGATGAATGGTCAGGCCTTCAGTCTCTGGTCTGAACTTTGTCTCTGTAACTCCTTCCATGGGTTTTTGTTCCCCCTTCTAAGAAGGATCAAAGTGTCCACACTATGGTCTTCCTTCTTTTTGAATTTCATGTGTTTTGCAAATTGTATTTTGGGTATTCTGAGCTTCTGGGTTAATATCCACTTATCAGTGAGTGCATATCATGTGTGTTCTTTTGCGATTGGGTTACCTCACTCAGGATGATATCTTCCAGATCCATCCATTTGCCTAAGAATTTCATAAATTCATTGTTTTTAATTGTAGAGTAGTACTCCATTGTGTAAATGTACCACATTTTCTGTATCCATTCCTCTGTTGAGGGATATCTGGGTTCTTTTCAGTTTCTGACTATTATAAATAAGGCTACTGTGAACATAGTGGAACATGTGTTCTTATTACAAGTTGGAGCATTTTCTCGGTATATGCCCGGGAGTGGTATTGCTGGATCTTCCTGTAGAACTATGTCCAATTTTCTGAGGAACTGCCAAACTGATTTCCAGAGTGGTTGTACCAACTTGTAGTCCCACCAGCAATGGAGGAGTGTTTCTTTTTCTCCACATCCTTGCCAGCATCTGCTGTCACTTAAGTTTTTGATCTTAGCCATTCTGACTGGTGTGAGGTGGAATCTCAGGGTTGTTTTCATTTGCATTTCCCTAATGATTAAGGATGACTCAATGGTTAAGAGCACTGACTTCTCTTCCAAATGTTCTGAGTTCAAATCCCAGCAACCACAAGGTGGCTTACAACCACCTGTAATGAGATATGACACCCTCTTCTGGTGAGTCTGAAGTAGGCTATCATTTTCAATTGAAAAAGACAAAATGCCATCTCCGATGGGCAAGCCTAAGCCCTTCCTTGGTCCCTACTATTCTTTTCACTTTTATGCCCCTGCCATATAAAGTGGGTATGGGATGACTCCACATACCCACTTTATATGGCAACAAGAAGCAGTAGGAACTATTTTCTGTTTCCCTGTTAATTAAAGTCTAGTATATCCAGATAGTATCCTGGGGCTTAGCTCTATACAGAGGACTCCCTTCATTAGCATTGATTCGAGTTCTCTGTACCTTGCCCGGGGAGCTCAACCCCCCCCACCACACACACACACTGATACCTGCAGAATGTCATATAGCCTTAGAATACAGGTTCAACTTCCTTGCTCTTGATAAGAACTTGTTCAGCTAGGACCTGAGATTCTTGAAATCCTTCCCCATACTAATGAAGCATTCTGCTACTCTAGACCTTCATCCAGTGACCTTTGCCCATCCTGGATGTTTCTACCCGCCTCCCCAACCCCATCTCTAACATGATATAAGCCTTGAATCATTGACAGTAAAGGTGATCTTCCCCCCTCCAGCTGGTCCCAGTGTGTCTTCTCTCTTGTATGAATTTAAGAGCTTCTAAACCCCCCACATCTATTGTCTATTTTCCCTTTGAAAATCACAACTTTCAAAAGTGAATGCAGTATATTCTATAAACATAGAAAAGGATGACACCATTTCTCAGATTAGAAAAAATTATCTCAACTCTATCAACAGTCAAGAAGAAGATTATGGCCGGAAAGGCAGAAAGCAACCCTTCTCAAGCGGCATTGAATTTTAGTTGTCACAATATAATTGCCCAACTAGATTATTGCCAAGGCTGAGACATAAAGTTGAATTCATTTAAAATGTACTGATTTTTAATTGATTCAATGGAATATAAATATCTTAGCTTTGGGGAAGATAGAAAGAAAAGCACTGAGATAATACATAAGCAAATAATAATCAAGCAATGTAGATATATCCAGAGATGGTTGTATGTGCTTACAGTCTCAGCAATTAGGAGGCTGAGACAGTAAGCTTGTGAGTTAGAAGCCAGATTGGAAAGGCCAGGTTGTGTGCTGGTAGAGGTATAGGCAGTCATTTATAGGAGAGGCACTTCTTGTGTTCATGGACTGTTCAAGCTAAATCATCCAAAGAATGTATCTTCTGTTAAAATGGGCTGATTTAAACACAAAATGGAAAAAACAGAAATTAATTTTAAATTTTAAAATTATGATTAAAGTATAACCACACCAATTATCCCTTCCTTCCCTTTTTTCTTTCAACTCCCTCCCATATCCTCTCCTTCCAACTTCTCTATCCTACCTTTTCTCTGAAATTCATAATTTGTTTTATATATATAGTCTGCCAAGTCTCTTTAGTGTTGTCTGTATGTGCATAATTGCATGACTTCGGGGATGACCAACTATAAGTGTGTGTCTTTTTTGAAACCAGAAAGAGATTTTGTTTTGGGGTTTTTTGTTTGTTTGTTTGTTTTTTGTCTATATGACTTTAAATTTGAGTCAGCCCAGTTCTTCTTAATCTGCAGTGAGCAGCTATTTAAAGCTTGCTCCTTAAAGTTTTATGTTAAACTTAGTTTCTCAAACTGTTCTTCTGGGCCTAGAGAGATGGTCCGCCATGAAGAGCAGTTGCTGCTCTTAATGACAAGCCTTATTTGTTTGCCTCACCCACCACCCACGTGGTAGCTCACAGCTGTCGGGAACTCTAGTTGCAGGGGGTGCAATGCCCTCTTCTGGCCTCTAGTAGCAGTCAGCCTGTACATGGTGCACATACATACATACATACATACATACATATATGCATGCATGCATGCATTCATACATACATACATATATACGTGCAAAACACTTATACACAATAATTAGGATAAATAAATTATTTTAAATAAAACATAAATACTTTCCAATGTCTTTAAAAGCAACAAATTCATTTAAGCTCTTGATTAAGTTACCATTATTCATTACTCTTCATTTCTAAATATTCATAACTAGTATGTTTTCAACAAATTTTTCATTTCTTTATTTTCAGTCTAATTTATTTTGGATCATTTCATTTGTGTGTGTGTAATTTATTTTGATTGCATCCTCCTAACTTTCCTCAAACTCCTTTTATACATTCACTGACCTCCCCATTTATCTCCCCTTCTACTTCCATGTCCTTTTTGTGTATAACCCATTGAGTTTAATTAGGGTGCTTATAGGGGTATGGACAAGTTACCAATGGCTGAACTACTAAAGAAACTTCTTAACTGCCAAAGGCTTCTCACAAAGGGAGCTTGAGCTACTTCTCTGCCTTCATCTGCCACTTTGAATATGCTCCAGACTTAAGATTTGTACAAAGACACGGTCTATTAACAGAAAGTAACTTTTATTGTGGAAAAACTCTCTTAGGTATGTCTTCATTTGTGATCCATTTGAATCCATGTATTCCATCTGAAATGAACCACTATGATGTAAATATTATAATGTGGTTCTCTTTAACGTGCCTTGACTTAAATACTTTTGATGCAAACACAAGACACATATAAGCAGGCATTCTGTGTCAACTCAGTGTTGCCAGCTTCTGATGTTAAGGCTTGCTACTATAGAATCCACATTTATAGCACCTCATTTCTCTGGTGGTTCTGTATTCAAAGTTCTAAGGACAAGCATCCACATCAGATTTAGAAGGAAAGAAGTCACTATTTGTAGGTAATGAGACAAAGTGAGTTTACTTTATTTTATTATTGTTGTTTTGCTTAACATACAAAGAAATATATTTCATTGTGTCTGTGGTGGTTGAAATAAGATTGGTCCCCCATAGGTTCATAGATTTGAATGGTTGAGAGTGGCACTCCTTGACAAGGACTAGGAAATGTGGCCTTGTGGAGGAAGTGTGTCACTGGAAGTGGGCTTTGAGGTTTCAAATGCTCAAGGCAAACCCAGTTTTTCTCTCTTCCTACTGCCTGTGGATTCAGATGTAGAACTTTCAGCTACCTCTCCAGCACCATTTCTGTCTGCATGCTGCCATGCTTCCCACCATGCTGATAATGGACAAAGCCTTTCAGATTGTAAGCCAGCCCCAATTAAATGTTTTCTTTTGTAAGAGTTGTCATATTCATGATGTCTCTTCACAGCCATAGAACAGTGAGTAAGATACTGACATGTTCACACACAAACACACACACAAACACACACACACACACACACACACACGGATTTATACCTTCTCCCCTGCAATTATACCTCATTCTCTCCTTTCAGAGTTTCAGAGTCCATTTTTTATTTCATGTCCTACATATTATGTATATTATACAATATACTAATTTATATTCAGAAATATAAGTTATATTTATAAATTTAAAGTGATTCTATATGGAGAGAAAGCATGATCTTTTTTTGATTTTGCCTTATTGTTTAAAAATAACAACCTGTATTTTTCTAAAATTTCTAATTTTACTCTTATTTTCAGTTTAATAAAATGACATTATTTGTGTGTAGCATATTTTCCATATCCATTATATTGTTATGGGTAACTGGGATGGCTTCATTCATCAGCAATTGCAAACAGTGCACAATAATCATGGATGGTCAGGAATCTTTGTGATAAGCTTAGCAACTGTTGGGATGTGAAGTGAGAAGTGAAAAACCTAGGTCATATGGTAGACATATTTTTAGGTTTCTGTTGTTGTTGTTGTTGTTGTTGTTGTTGTTGTTGCTTTGGTTTGGTTTGGGTTTGGTTTGGTTTAGTTTGGGTTTTTTGAGGACCTGTCCCAAAGTTTTGTACAGTAGCTACCCTAATTTATATTCCTGCCTGCAATGTGTAAGTGTTCTTCTTTTCCCACAGATCTTCTGTATTTTGTTATCAAATTCACCCTCTAAGTAGGTTCCCTGTGAGCTTCTGGGAAGTCACTATCATGGCTACTAACCATCTGTTAGAACCTACAAGCCAGTTGTTGGGATTTCTGTGTCTGTGTACGTTCTTAAACACAGGTAGAGGGGAAAGGGAAGACATGAGAGTGGATGGAGGCCACTATGATGAGGACGTTATATACATGTATGAAAATAGTACAATGAAAGCTGGCCTGATAGTTTGAACAACTAACATATGGCAATAACAAAACAAACAAACCATTCACTACACTGCTGCATACTAAGAGAGTCTTTGCAAACACATGTAAGCCTCCACTTTATTCTGTTTATAACTCTCAACTTTCATGTTAGTCATACAATTTTTTTCAATTTTTTATTAGATATTTTCTTAATTTACATTACAAATGCTATCCCAAAAGTCCCCTCCCCCTGCCCCTCCCTGCTCCCCTGCCCACCCACTCCCACTTCTTGGCCCTGGCATTCCCCTGTATTGGGGCATATACCAAGGGGCAGTACCAAGGGGCCTCTCCTCCCAATGATGGCCGACTAGGCCATCTTCTGCTACATATGGAGCTAGAGACACAAGTTCTAGGGGTTCTGGTTAGTTCATATTGTTGTTCCTCTTCTAGGGTTGCAGACCCCTTCAGCTTCTGGGCTTCTATCTCTAGCTTCTCCAAGGTGGGCCCCGTGCTCCCTCTTATGGATGACTGTGAGCATCCACTTCTGTGGGAGTCAGCTATATCAGGGTCCCTTCAGTAAACACTTGCTGTCCTATGCAATAGTGTCTGAGTTTAGTGACTGATTATGGGATGGATCTAAAACTAGCAAAAGTTCACTGTTAGATTGAATGACTTGACAGATATTCCCAAGATCAAGAGAAGAATGGAAATGAGTTTAATCAGTCCTGTAGAGTTAGTGTTAGTGATATTATAGATTTTGGGGGACTAGAATGTTATATATCTCTTCAGTTAATTGTTCCAGGTTTCATCTGGGTAGCAACTGTAAGAGGATGCTTACGGTGTGTCTTTCTGTCTGTGTGTGTGTGTGTGTGTGTGTGTGTGTGTGTGTGTGTGTGTGCGCTTGCACACACACATGCGTACATGTGCATGATCTTTTTTAACTAGATTAGATGACAATCTAAGTAAGCTTTGAGCAAAAATCCTGTAAGATTTAAAGATTTTTTTTTTCCTAAAGTACTGACAGGAATGAAGTTGCTGTTAAGTGTTATGGAAGACCCCTGCCTGTATCTGGTTCTGATGAGCTAAATGAGGAGAGCTAGAACATAGCTGCAGCTGTTGAGCCCATAATCACACACACACACACACACACAAAAAAAAAAAAAAAAAAAAAAAAACTCTGAGCATATATAATAAGTAAATAAACAAGTTAGCCGGATACCAAGAAGCCCATGTGAGGTGGTGTCAGACCAGTGAATCAAACAATGCAGTGCAACCTGGGACAATGATAATAAAACTTAGGAAGATCCAGGAGAAGCTAGTTAGAGTGTGTCTCAAAGCAATGGATATGCTATTTTAAAGGAATAAAATGTGACTCTCACTGATAAAATGCAAAATAATTCTGCTGCAAAAGA
>CACVCL010029612.1:0-66719 GCA_902729485.2 Mus minutoides | reverse complement strand
GGCACCTCTCCTAAGATCAGGTTCACTCTGTGAGGACATTGAACTAATCTTAGTTAAGAGAGACACTCCCTGATCCGTCAAACCCCAGGCTCTGGCTTGTGTAGTGTTGGCACAGGAGCTTGGGGTGGGTCACACCGCATTTGGATATTAGATGAAAAGCTTGCTAGTCCCCTTTCTGTACTGGGCTCCTTGAGAACAACACGTGCCACTTGAGTGTTTGAATCTGTGAAACCCATGTGATCTGTGTAGCATGTCCTTGGCTTTGCAGGAGTCTCATGACACTGTCCTCTTAATGGTAACAGTCACCATAGGTTCCTTTCACTTATAGTCATAATCTCTTTCAGTACAGAGAGGAGATGCACAAGGGCTTATCCCACAGGAGGTTTCTTTGTATCAGGAATTATGAAAGCTGGCTTTTAGATGACATTCTTGAGGGAGAAATGATGTTGTCAGCTAAGCCGAGTCTTGCTTCAGATTGGGGCATTTCTAAGTATTAAGTCCATATTTCTCAAGAATTTTTTTATGGCAGTGGATTTGTTGGAGAATTTTAGAAGATCAAACTAGTAAGTAGGGAAGGAATTACCAATCATGTGTATACTAAAAAAACACAGCATGAGACTCAAGAAGCCGGCATCCTGCCTCCTGCTGGCTGAGAAGTGATAACCCCAGCTGCCTTTTCTTTTGTTTGTGTGTGTGACAGGGTGGGTGGAGAGAGAGTTTGACTGTCACTGGTCTAGAACTTGGCAAGTAGGCTAAGCTGGCTGGCCTGTGAGCTCCCAGGGGCCTTCTTGTCTCTACCTCCCCTGCACTGGGGGTCCGAGCACCAACTATCCTCTCTGGGATTTTTTTCCTATGTGTTCTTGGGGGTCAAACTCAGGTCCTTGTGCCTGTAAGGTAAGCCTTTTACTGATTGGGCTCCATGTGTGACTAGACAGATGAAGGGCAACTCGTTTCATGCCTAAAATGAAAAAAGTTAGCTATGTAACCTGATAGGAAGTAAAAGAAAACCAAGTGCCTATTGAATATAATTGTTTTTGTTTATTTGTTTTTTTTTTAGAAAGCGACAGCAAAGAAAAGAGATCCTAGAAGCTCTCCTTAGGGAAGGCCTGACCTGACCTCCCCCTGCATGCTAACTTACCCTTGGGCACATTTACTGGACTTCCAGAATGCTTCTAACAACCTGCTCTTGAAGGCATGTTTGGAAGTTGTCCCTGGTCTTACACCACCTGTTTCTTTTACATTATTCTTGAGCTAACTTTCCCCATTTCCCTCTTGCATTCTCTATGTTGCATGCCCACTGTGGGTCTGTGCCAGCTTCTCCGGCTACCCTCTAAAAACAAAGCCCAGGGCCACCAACACAATCCCCCTACTCTAAGCTTGGCCTGTCTGCATCGCTGAAAGGATTTACTCCCTGGCTCTCATATGTCCCATTTCAGTTGTGACAGACAGGCCAGTCTCTCTTTCTACCATGTGAGCTCCATGCAGAGAGTCCCCACCACCTTTCTGACACTACACAGAGGCCTAGGTGCTTGTGTAAGGTCCGTGTTAGCTGTTAGCCACAAATCTTGCTGGTACGTGTGAGTGTATGTGTCTCTATGCACACATCCAAGTACATACAAAGGGTGTGTAGTGTTCGGCTCGACCACTTCTTATTCCCTCGAGATGGGGCAAGCCCTCTCTCTCTCTTCCTTATTCCCTGGAGCTTTCTTGCCCTCCTCCTCCTGTCCCCCACAGAACTGGGGTTACAGGCCCACGTGATCATGCCCAGCTTTGTATGTGGGTGCTGGACATTTGAACACAGCTCCTCATGCTTCCTCAGAGAGCACTCTTACCCACTGAGCTATCTGCCCAGCCTAGCCGAGTGGTTTAAATGATACCTTTTTATGAACTTGCATCTCAGCTCAGCATTGGCTTTCTCGGGGGTTGATTCTGGCNTATATATATATATATATATATATATATATATATATATATATATATATATATATATATATTCATCTCCAATCTTGAATCATAAACTAGCTAAGTATTGACCGGACTATTATTTCTATGCTGTGAGTCTCGTTTGTAAGACAGAATAATGGCAGTAATTCACAGGTTTCTTTGATTGAGTGCAGTGTAGATTGGTTACTTTCTATTGCTGTGACCAAATTCCCTGACAGAGATGACTGAAAGGATGAAAGATTTGTTTTGGCTGATGGTTTCAGAGGGACCCCAGCCCACTAGAGCCTGTTGTGGTGGGAGCCTGTGGTTGTGGCTGCTTACACCATGGTAGACAAGGAAACACAGGGTGGCCTGGCCTATACTCGAGGCCTTGGCTGTGATCTCCAAAAGCCTGACCCTCATGACTTGTTTCTACTCATTGCCCACCCCCAAAGATTCTACCACTCCACATAGCATCAGTAGTTGGGGAGCGAGGATTCAAAATGAATCTGTGGGGACATTTTAGGCTTGAGCCATCACAGTTGTCCTGGGAATCCCAGTGGGATCTGTACTTCCAGCTCACAGCAATGAATGAAGCAAGCTGAAGAGGAGTATGGTGTGTACATGATGCTGTGTTTACAGTCTCCATGGTTTCCCCAGATCCCTCAATGTTTTACAGAGAAGTCACTTCTGCAGTCACAAGAGCTAAATAACACCCAGCAGAATAACACAGGTGACCGACATCACCAGTTAACAGGAAGCTGTCATCTTATGCTTCTCAAACTGGCACCCTAAGGAAAAAACCCAGGCCTTCCCTGTGTTCTACCCCAGGTGCAGAAGTCCAATACATGGAGAAAACCGGGCAAGCACAAATTAAGGCACACCTTATGGAGTGCCTATGCCTTGCATGTGTTAGGAGTATGTTGACGGAGAGGCATAGTTGTCACTGAGGGAAGTCAGGGCAGGAGCTCGATATATCTTGAAGGAGGAAACCTTGGAGGAACAGTACTCACTAGCTTGCCTGCAGACCGCACATAGCTACACAGCCCAGAACCACATGCAGGCAATGGAACAGTGGACTGGGCCCTCCTACGTCATTGAATGAGACAACCCGGCCCCCAGAAATGCCTGCAGACTAAGCTGATCTGGGCAATCTCAATTGAGACTTAGGTGACTCTAGGCTGTGCCAGTTGGTAGTTAGAGGTAACATGGATAGAAATGGTTTTTTTTGTTTTGTTTTAGTTTTTTGTTTTGTTTTGGTAAGGGAAACTTTATACAGATAGCATGTTATATCAAGTTCCTGTTGCTGTTCTTTAACGTGGTGACTTCATTGGGTTAAGAAAAAGTCCTTGTCCTTAGAAGAAACACAGTACTTACTGACAGAGAGGGATGGCTACCTGTAGCTATCAAGTGGCTTAGCCACAGAAGAATATATATGTCTCATAGATGCAGATCTGAGGTCTGCAGTGCTTGATCTAAGTATGGAATGGGATGCCATTGTAAGTCTGAAAACATTCAAAATGAAGGATTGATTTGAAAAAGGATGAGAGCCGGGCATGGTGGCACACACCTTGCAGAGGCAGGTGGATTTCTAAGTTTGAGGCCAGCCTGGTCTACATAGAGAAACCCTGTCTTGGAAAAAAAAAAAAGAAAAAGAAAGAAAGAAAGAAGAAAAAGGATGAGGTAATTACAGCCACATACCTTTTCACTTTAAAGTCCTACATGCCCAAGATACAAATTTGTAACTAATTTCTATGTGTCTGAGGTAGTTTGTCTTAGGCGACAGCAGTATTTAAAGAATTCAGACCTTTCTCTCTCTGTAATCTTTGAGGTACCACTGAAGGCTGTCAGGCTTCTGTTAGGTATGTACAAGTTTTCTTTGGAAGTGACTTCTGGCACAGGATTGAAAGCTCACACACACCCAGTTCGTTACAGTCGGTTTCCCTGGCTGTACTCCTGGCCTTGGTCGCCTGTGTCAGGGTATGTTGTCACACCCTCCTCTCTGACCACACTTGCCAACTCTTTTTTGTTTCTCTGGCTGTGGGCCACACATCCCGGTTCCTGCTGCTGCTACGGACAGAATATTGCTTTTCTCCTGTAGAGACAGAGCCAGTGGAGTCTTGTCCAGTTTGTGGGACTTGGAAGGAGCATCATCTTGGAAACTCCTCTCTCAGTTGGTGATAAAGTATCTGGGGTGTGTTAGATAATGCCTGTGCCCATCTTAGCAAAGAGCAGGTGTTACAGAGGTGTGTGCTCTACAGCCCAGGCCGGTGCAGAGGAGTCCTTGTGAGTTAACCTGGCCTAACTGCTACGAAAATCACTTTAGTTCCATCCAAGTCTGGGCTATAAAAAGTGCTTATATTTTCTCACTATTATGAACTATGTACATGCTTATAAAGTATTCCTACGGAGAAAGGGAAGGCCGTTTTGGACGAGTTGGGGTCTTCCATAATTTAATTGCAGAATGTCTTGTGTTTGAAGCTGAGTTTGGATACAAGTTGTCTGGAGAAGTACAAGGAGGGCGTCGGACGTCCATTTGGAAGAAGTTACCGTGGGATTCTTGGAGCTTTGCTGGCTTTCTAGTGGTTGGGGAGTCCCATTGTGCACGCGTGCTAAGTTGCCTGTAGCACGTTTTGGCCTGCCCTGTCTCCTGAGACTTGGTGGTACAGGCGCTGGTCACCCTTCTCCTTTCTATGCTGTCTTCATGGTCCTCTTAGTGATGGTTCTCACCGAACTTGGGACTTTACAGGAATGGTTTTCAGTTTTTTTCCTCAGTATCCTTAAATGTAGCAGGTTCTTTCAACTATAGTGCTTTGAAGGTTGTTTTATGGTCTGCTTGGGTCCTTTATATGAGATAGATGTGTGCGTGCGTGTGTGTAATATACAGTAAAGGAATTATAATTATTATTTTTTTGTGTGTGAAATGAATAGACTTTGTTGACTTTAGAACTGTGCAGAAGATAGCAATCAGTACTGTAATCCCAGTTCCATTGCTTTCCTGTGCACCTCCCAGAACAGTAGTCACAGCATGTGTCTCCCTCAGTCACAGCATGTGTCTCTCTCAGCAAACTCTTTCCAAGTCTTCAGTCTCAGATCCAGTTTTACCCAGTAACTGTCCCTTCTCTTTTCTCTTTCTTTGTTAAAAATGAGGAGTCTGAGTTCCCTCCTCTCCCTGGTCAGGAGTGCCTCCCTTTGCTCCCTGTGAATGGGGCACAAAAGCGAACAGCAAGGGCCATGCCCCTCCCCGGCCCTCTGCTGCCCCCTGTAGGCTGCAGTGTGGCAAAGTGAACAGCAAGGGCCATGCCCCTCCCCGGCCCTCTGCTGCCCCCTGTAGGCTGCAGTGTGGCAAAGTGAACAGCAAGGGCCATGCCCCTCCCCGGCCCTCTGTTGCCCCCTGTAGGCTGCAGTGTGGCACTTTCTAGAATCCCACACACGTTTCAGACATCTGAAGTTCTCGTTAGCTGACTGGATTTCTCTGTTTTATTTATGTTAAGTTTGCGGTTTTGAGGCTTTTCATTAGCTCCTCGAATGTCTGCTTCCCACACCTCCCCAAGCAACATAGCAAACCTCCCTCCCTCAGGGAGCCAGGAGGAGCTGTGGGTGTTAATTAGAAGGCACGGACACACTCCAGCCTCGCTCCTTATCTTGCCCTTGCTCTCCTGCCCTGTTCTGTGTCAGTATTGTTTATGAGCTAAAGAACGGGGGGGGGGAAAAGTAGCAGAAGTAGGCCAGAACCAACCCCCCCCCCCCATTCAGCTGGACGATGGAGACAACCCTGTGTTTTGGGCCGCACTGCTCTGTTTTCGCCTAAACTTGTGCTGCTGCTGCTGCAGATGTGGATCTAGGCAGTGGGAGAGGCCATTGGGCTGCTCCTCTGCTCAAGGTAGAGGTGCCTGCAAGGTAAAGGGAGACCTTGGTGCCTCAGGTTATCTGCTTAGCTGATGAGACTTCCTTCGGGGAGCCCTGGCGAGCACATCTTTTCTCTTCAAGATCTCACCATATTTTGCCAGCTCCATGGGTATGGAGCCCACAACTGTCTCTACATTTCAGCCAACCAGAAAGAGGGTGTTTTGTTCTTCTTAGCATGAACCTGAACTTGTGTGTGCTATAGTAATTATTTGTCAAACAAGAATTAGTGACCCAAATTCCTCAGAACAACTTGAGGGAGCATGGTGTAGTTGGTCTCATAGTTACATAAGCACTGTGCGTGGGTGCTTGTCATGGGCCTCAGACTGTGGGAGCCTGGGGGAGAGAAGCAGAACGAGACTGGAAGGGACAGGGAACCAGTTGCATCCTACAAAGTACCCCCAATGACCTACTTTTCCACAAGAGCCACAAAACCAAGTTTCCAGAACTTCCCAAAGTAGTACCACCAACTGGAGACTAAGTGAGACTGTAGGAACATTTTGAAATTCAGGTCATGACATGTGCATTCTAAATAGAGGTGGCCAGAACACTAGAGATTCCAGTGTCTTCCTTCGACTGACACAGTGGTGTGGACCCTGCGAGACTTGCTGGGGTGGGGGTGGGGTCTTGTGGGGTTCTTTTGTCAAGCGTTGAGGTCCTAGGCTTCTCAGTAGGCTGTATAGCTGGGTGCCTATCCAGTGCCCCTCTCATGGTGGTCCTCTCTCTAGTCCAGCTTTTCTCTTAGTTCTGTGTCTGCCCTAGCACGGCTTTTGGCTTGAGTTAGTTTCCCATTCCTAGGCAGAAAACACCAAGTCCTGGAGTATTGATCTATTTCATTTGTTGGAATGTTCTCAGCCATTGCCAGAAAGCTCTCCATTTCCAGCCAATTGGGGGTGCCACCTGCTGAGGCCATCCTGTTCTAACAGACCCTACTGCGGACTCCTCTAGAGGCGGGTTGCTGGAGTCACTGAGTCCAGAGGCTTGTGTAGAGAGGGGTGGAGGAGGGCTGGACCACTCTGAGCTTTAGTTCCCTCTAGGGTAAAGGAAATAGGCTGTTTCTCCCCCATATGACAGTCTTGAGTAGGTGGCAATCGGAGGAATTGGTGGTGTCCAGTGAATGCCAGTTGCCTGCTGTCTCTGAACTCTAGACTAGGGATGTTTTCTTGGGACTTCAGCCTTTCCTCAATATCCAGCTCTCTGTTTTCTCCATTCTCTTGAAAAATGTTTGCTATAGAATGTTGAGATGTTTTTCTTTGTCAAGAGTTTCTGCTACTACAGAAGGAAAGTCCCCGAACCCCCAAAGAGAGCTTGGACCACTTTCCTTCAGGGAGAATGTGCCTAAGTGTTGCGCATGAGTGTTCTGAGGGTGGTATCCAGGAATGTTCTGAGCCAGGCAGGCTTCTGTGGACTCCCGACAGCACTGTCTGGTTTCATGAGTATGTGGCCAGATGTTCCCAAGCACATGGCTTATCAGCAGATTACTTTAGGACTACTCATCCCCGTGTCCATCGCACACTTACACGTTGGTAGCTAATGGCAGGAGATGTTAGCAGGGTCACACTGATGCAGGAAGAGTATGGGAAGACCCATCTTGAGTTTAATGGGTTAAAGGAGCCCAGAGCACCTGGAAATGTCTTACCCATTCCAGCTCATACTTGACACCCTCACTTAATGGCAAGAACTGTACCTATCCAAGGATGCTTTGCAACAGCTGGTGATGTCAGGTGATCCCTTCCAAGCCTCGATGTATGCTTTCTTGATGTCTGTATGTCAAGTCACCTTCTGAGGAAGAAGGGGTACCCAGGGCCTTTACCGTACAGCCCACCACCTCAGAAGTCTACCCTCCTGACAACACAGACCATTTTCTTATCTTCATCTAAGCGTATGGATCATCCCTTCCCCGGGGGAGGGTGGCCCTTGGAGGCCTGCTCTATTCTAGAGCCTAAGGCCTCACCTGGCTGTCTCTGCCCCTCTCTGTAGACTAGAAGAGGCAATGGTGGTGTGCTTTAGTCTTTAAAGCAGTGCAGGAAGTCAGCTCATGGCTTCCAGGCCTTATAGAGCCACCAATGAGAACTGGGCACTATGGTAACCACTTTGCTGCCTGCCTCCCTCCCTCCCCATCCCTACAACAGCAGTGTTGATATTAATGTCATCCCCATTAGAGACCCAGGCTTTGGAAGGTTAAGTGATTTACCAGCAGTGAGTCACCCAGCCGAGTGGCAGAGTGAGGTTTAAATACAGCCACAGAGCCCAGGCCCTCAGCACCGCTCACCCTGTGTGGGCTGTGGAAGAGAGCGTGCCTCATCCGTAGGGGGACTGGAGGGACGAGGGCAAGGCAATGTGAACTGAGCAGCAGGTGGTTCAATGCCTGTGACATGTCCCCTCCCCAATAAATACTTGATGAGGACAAGAGGCACAGCTCTGCTAGACCCTAAGGCCACATAGGTTGAGTGACTGCTGCTCAGAGCCCTGCACCCACACACCTGTATGTGCAGAGGGTACCATTCTCACTTTGCTGTGGACAAGTGTCTTAGGGTGTCACTGCTGTGAACAGATACCGTGACCAAGGCAAGTCTTAGAAAGACAACATTTCATTGGGGCTGGCTTACAGGTTCAGAGGTTCAGTCCAGTATCATCAAGACCAGAACACGGTAGCATCCAGGCAGGCATGGTGCAGGCGGAGCTGAGAGTTCTACATCTCCATCTGAAGGCTGCTCGCAGAATACTGGCTTCCAGGGAGTTAGGATGAGGATCTTAAAGCTCATACCCACAGTGACATACCTTCTAGGCTGAGCATATACAAACCATCACTGTTAGGATTCCATCTAAGCATCACCCTACAGTTACCTGGCAACAGCCAGGTAGGCCTGGGCCACTATAAAAGGAGCTGCTTGCCCCTCCTCCCTCTCTTGCCTTTTTCTCTTGCCTCTTGCTCCCTCTGCCCCACCCCCACCCCCAACATGGACATAGCCGGCCTCTACTTCTCTACTCTCTCCCTCTCTCTCTGCCTTTCTCTGCCTCTACTATTCTCTTAACTCCCCTCCCTATGCCCTGAATAAACTCTATTCTATAATCTACCATCCTGTGGCTGGTCCCTCACTGGGGAGGAATGCCTTAACATGGGTCCTCTGAGACATCCCCTTCTCCCATGCCTCACCACACCCCCTTAGAACATATTCTTATACCTCTTTATCTTTTTATAAATGCAGCAGTCACAGGAAGGTCACATTCCAGTCCCTTCCCAGAGGAATACATTACAGCAGAGCCCTGAGTGGGACCCAGGTCTTCTGTCCTCATCCCTACACAACCCCATCTTCTGTTGGGAGGTTCATAGTCCTTGGCATTTGCCTTCTAAATCTAAACCATTTAGGAAACAATTTGGTTTATGCACACACACACACCCTTTTTTTCCTTTAGAGGAAATGGAAAATTATTGCTTTGCCCAGCAGTCATCTGTGGTCATTGTCCCTTCAGACTTTTCTTTCGTAGGACAAAAGCAAGTCCTTTCCCCTGAGGGCTGTGGAGAAAGCTCACAGGGTACAGTGCCATATATGAATGAGAATCTGACTTTGATCTCCAGAATCCACTAAAAGGTGGGGCGTGGCACAGTGAGGATTGTCACAATGGGGCATGGCACAACGGGGCGTGGCACAGTGAGGAGTGGCACAATGGGGCATTGTACATGCCTGCTGGGGATGCTAAAGCCGGAAGACCCTGGGGCTTACTGGCTAGCTATCCTAGCCCAAGCTCTGAAAAGCAGGTTCTAGTGAAGGACTTTCTATCAAGAAATAAGGTGGAGAGATAGCTCAGGGGTTAACAGCACTGACTGCTCTTCCAGAGGACCCAGGTTCAATTCCCATCATCCACATGGAAGCTCACAACTGTCTGTTATTCCAGTTCCAGGGGATCTGACACTCTCACACAGCAAAGACCAATGCATATAAAATAAAAATTACAAAGAGAAAGAAGGTGGAGGATGAATAAAGGTGAGGAGGGATGAAGGTGGAGGATGAATGAAGGTGAGGAGGGATGAAGGTGAGGAGGGATGAAGGTGAGGAGGGATGAAGGTGAGGAGGGATGAAGGTGAGGATGAATGAAGATGAGGAGGGATGAAGGTGAGGATGAATGAAGATGAGGAGGGATGAAGGTGAGGATGAATAAAGGTGAGGATGAATGAAGGTGAGGAGGGATGAAGGTGAGGATGAATGAAGGTGAGGAGGGATGAAGGTGAGGATGAATGAAGATGAGGAGGGATGAAGGTGAGGAGGGATGAAGGTGAGGATGGATGAAGGTGAGGAGGGATGAAGGTGAGGATGAATGAAGATGAGGAGGGATGAAGGTGAGGATGAATGAAGATGAGGATGAATGTTCAAAGTAGACTTCTGGACTCTGTGTACCTGCATGAACCTACATTGAATTGACCTTGTAGCCCGCCCACCCATGGGAAACCCCTTCTTTGTTGACTCCCTAAACTCAACATTTCAGCATTTCTGTTTATTCTTTTTTCCTGTTCCCTGTTGTTTCTATGGTATTTTACTTCTTTCTAGAATATTCTCCCAGCAGAGCCTAAGCTGCTGTCAAGGCCAGTGTCAGCCAGGTGTGCTTCACTGTGTTAAGTTCTAGTATGTGCTGGGTATATCTTTCTTACCTCCACAGTGCTAAGTTCCAGTATGTGCTGGGCATATCTTCGTTCCTTCCTCACCGTCATCCCCTCCTCAGTCCTGGTGCTCATGACCCAGATCAAACTTCTTAAACTTTCTCCACTCGTGGCCATTTTGAGAACTCAGATGTGTAGGAGTACAAATCAAGTATTTTATTCATAAATTATATATTTATTTAACACCATTCTTGCATATATATAATTTTACCACTTATTAAAAATTACATACTGATGGGATGGGTGTGCTTGTTGCCGTAATTCATCTGAGAGGTATACTGATTTGACCATTATGTAATAGTGATATTAGGACAATATTTAGTCTTTGTTTTCCATAATTTAGCAATTATGCTTCCATGAGAGTAGAAAACTTTGTATGCATAGTTAAACAACTACAGTTCCTAACTCTCCCGGTTTGCCTTGTATGACTGTGATAAACCCCACGACTATTAACAACTTGAAGGAAGTGGTTTGGTTGGTTTACACTTCACTCCATGGTCCATCAGTGAAGGAAGCCAGGGCAGGAACCTGGAAGCAGGAACTGAAGCAGAAGCCACGGAGGAGTGCTGCTACTGGCTTGCTCTTCCTGGCCTGCTCAGTTAGCTACATACCACCCAAGCCCACCAGGTGCCTGAGGTAGCACTTCCCACAGTGGGCTGGGCCCTCCTGTATCATTAAGGAAATATCCCACAGACATGCCTTCACAGGCCAGATAGAACTAATTCTCCACTGGCTTTTCTCTTCCTGCATGACTCCAGCCTGTGTCAAGTTGACAATGTCTATTAAGTACAATAGCATGCCCTAGTGTTGACTGTGAGCCGAGTCACTTCTGGCAGGATTCAGAGTGTTGCGTGGTACCGAGTGTGCACTGTGAGTTCAGAACCCAGGCTGCCATGAGACTGTACAGTACTACACGGATTAGCACTTCCAGCAAACCTTGGATTCATTGCACATTTGAGTTTGAATTTTTGATCATTGCATATCCAGAAACCTTTTACTGTCAAGATTTTTTAAATACCTGTATTCAGTTGGTGTGTGACATTGCGACTCAGTACAGGAAGCTTTGACCACGGACAGCACTTAAGTTCCGTGGGGCCAGGTCGGGGGAGGAAGGCAGGTCCGTGCTTTATTCACTTGGAACTATCTGCTTTGCTTCCCAGGTACCCAGATAAGCTGCTTCTCCCCGAGTTCTTTCTCCTGGCGACAGGCTGCCTTTGTGGATTCATACTGCTGGGCTGCTGTACAACAGAAGAGCTCCCTGCAGAGCGATTCTGGAAACCTCCCCCTGTGGCTGCACAAGGTAATGAGATGCTCTATAGAAAGAGGCCTGGGAAGGCTGTGCCAGCCAGTCTACCGCCATGCCAGAGTGTGTGGTCAGCCTCCAGTGGAGCCTCAGCAGTTACTGCATCCAACATCTGTGGAGAGCAGATAAGAAATAGATGCTCTCTGAGTTTTTGCTCTTCAGTGAGAGGCACCTTGTATGTCTTTGACTCCTTTGTGTCCTTAATTCCCCTGCTGAATGTTGGCTAGAGCCTTTGTGACACAAGGGCTCACTTAGAACAAGTAAAGACTAAGTTGGGTTGCTTCTGGCCATTGTGTTACTGGAGGACCAGGTAGGTGGATGTACTGAAAGGAAGGAGAGGTACTACACAAGAGTCATTAGCAGCCAGGCTGTTCAGGTTAGAGAGAAGAGATGCAGGTCAGGAGAGTATTAGGTGTGGGGCATACAGACACTGGAGAGTAAGAAACTGCAACCAGAGCTAGCAAGTATGCACAGAGGAACACTCTTAGGTGATCACTGGACACCTTCAGTCTTGTCCGTGAGCAATGGTGTGACATCTCGAGTCTTCTCTGTGAGTGAGCATGCCACTGTGTGTCTTCCTGTGAGCCTTGATGTCACACTCTGGGTCTTCCTGTGAGCAGTGATGTCACACTCTGGGTCTTCCTGTGAGTAGTGATGTCACACTCTGGGTCTTCCTGTGAGCTGTGATGTCACACTCTGGGTCTTCCTGTGAGCTGTGATGTCACACTCTGGGTCTTCCTGTGAGCTGTGATATCACACTCTGGGTCTTCCTGTGAGCTGTGATGTCACACTCTGGGTCTTCATGTGAGCTGTGATGTCACACTCTGGGTCTTCATGTGAGCTGTGATTGCGTGTCAGTACATCGTCTTGTAAGGACCTTCAGCACAGGTGGGCGCTTGCAGAAGACAGGAAGCCTTGTAAATCTTGGTCTGTGCTGCTGTAGTTTAAGTCCATGTTAAATTGTCATTGTGGAAATGCCAAGTGATGGCCAGTCTGAGGTGGCATTGGCTGAGCCTCAGATGGTAGCAGGGATTGCTTAAGATAAGGGTTGGCAGGGACTTGAGCTGCCTCAAGACTACTGGAGCAAGGGAAACGCTCAGATTTTTTTCCAGATGTTTTTCACAGGAAACACTATGGGAGCCTTGAGAGCCAACGCCAGGGTCGTAGAGTAGTCTGGGGCTGCACAAACAGAACCCAGGTCTGCAGTCAAGGAAGTAGTGGCCCATCTAAGGTGAGCTGCCCTGCCGGGATGAGCGTCTGAGGCTCTTTCTGGTACTGAGCTCATTTGCTATGGCGGTTCTGAGTATCCCAGCTCTTAGCAGGCTCATAGGACTGGGGACAGAAAGTGAAGAAACTTGCCTGGTCAACCCTCAGGCTTGGCTGGGCCTCCCAGGGGTTATAGTACTGGTCTGAGTCATTTCAGGGGTTAGAGACTCAGACTATGATTGGAGGTCACCATGGCATGAGGAACTGTATTAAAGGGTCGCAGCATCAGGAAGGTTGAGAACCACTAGCCTTGGGAGTGTGTGGTGAGGCGCTTCCTGGAGAAGCTTCGTCCTGTTGGGAAGCAGGGTGGCCACGGCAGAGTGGAACAGAGGCGGGGTTATGGAGAATGGGATGTGTGACTGGCAAACAGGCATATGGCAAATGCCGGGCCAGTGGGAGCCGCTGCATGGGCCTGAGCTGTATGCTGGGTTCTAAAGAGTCTGTCCTCAGAGCCAAGTCTTGGTGGTGGTTAGTGGTGAGAGGAGAGGCAGGGGATGCCTCGCCAGTTACAGAGGTGGGTTCTGGTCCGCAGGAGGGGAACAGGGAGAGCCATGGAGACCACCAGCCAGGCTCAGGGAAGACTCTGGTCAGGACAGAAGGGGAAGGAAGTAGGTGCTTCTGAGAAGGGAACGGGCCAACAGCACACAGGGCTTGATACCACACAGCCAATCACAAGGTGACACCATGGGATCCTGAAAGTCACACAGTCACTGTTGAAGCTACCCCGGGGAGACGGGCACTGTGCTTATGCTTATGTGTTGTGGTAGCAGCTGACCAACCACTGGGCTAGCATGCCAGGTGTCTGGGGCACTGGCATAAGCCACTTCACCTATAAATTGAATTTGTCAAGGTGTTTTATCACAGCAACAGAAATGAAACTAAACCAGACATGGAATTGCAGGTCTGAGTAGACATCCCCACAATGGCACACTGGCGTGCGGGCTCACAGTGTCTGAGGAACAGCAGTCTAGTCTGGTGGTGCCCACTCGGGGTACCTGTCAGGGTGATGTGCAGAAGCTGTGAGACCGAGGATGTAGAAGGGATGGTGTCTCTTTAGTCCCTTTCTATCTCTGTGATAAAATACTGAGGAAAAGCAACCTGCAGAGGAAAGGACTTCTGTGGTTCATGTGCAGGTCATAATCTGCCACTGAAGGAAGAGAGGACAGGGACGTGGGCAGGGACCAGGAACAACACTGCTTTTGCTGGCTTGCTCTTTGGCTCACACTCAGGCTCACACTCTGGCTCACACTCAGGCTCGCACTCTGGCTCACACTCAGGCTCACACTCTGGCTCACACTCAGGCTCGCACTCTGGCTCACACTCAGGCTCGCACTCTGGTTCACACTCAGGCTTGCACTCTGGCTCACACTCAGGCTCACACTCTGGTTCACACTCTGGCTCGCACTCTGGCTCGCACTCTGGCTTGCATTCAGGCTCACTCTGGCTCACACTCTGGCTCACACTCACACTCAGGCTCACACTCTGGCTCACACTCAGGCTCACACTCTGGTTTGCACTCTGGCTCACACTCAGGCTCGCACTCTGGCTTGCATTCAGGCTCACTTTGGCTCACACTCTGGCTCAGGCTCACACTCTGGCTCACACTCAGGCTCAAATGTAGGCCCACACTCAGGCTCACACTTTGGCTCACACTCTGGCTCACACTCTGGTTCACACTCAGGCAAATGCTTATCTAGCTTCCTTACACAGCCTTACCAGCTGCCCAGGGAGTGGTGCAGCCTGCAATAGGCTGGTCCCTCCTCTCAGTTAGTGATCGTGACAGCCCCCACCCCCCAAACATGCTTCCAGGCCACTCTAAGTGAGGCAGTTCATCTGAGGCTCCCCACCAGGTGACTGTAGGCTGTGTCAAGCTAACAGTCAAAGCTACTGAGGACAGAATCTGAGAGGCAGGAGTAAAGGGCAGGTTGTCCTGTATGTATCGGCTTGTCAGTACAGTAGCATGAGACAGATGCTTCCAGGGCAATGCTGGGGACAGAGACCAAGATGAAGGACATGAGTGTGGTGGCAGGGGTTAAATTTAATCACCTAAAATTCTGTTGCCATCCTAACCCTGCATACCTGAGAGTATGACTTCAGAAGATCTGTTAGAGATTCAGTCATTGAGCTATGAGGACCAACCCTGGAGTTGATAGTGTCCTCTTATGAGGAGAAAAATTGGACATAGACACACATCAAGGGGAGACAATGTGAGGACACTTGTGGGGAGGTGGCCTGTATGAGGCAGTCTCCCCAGGGCCTATGGGGGGAGTTCTGTAGGACAGGCTTACAGAACAGTCAGAGAAAAGACTCACTGCCCACAGCCTTTCAGTGTGTGGGATTTGATTGTGAGAGTCCCGGAAGTGAGCAGGGCTTACAATCAAGATTGCTCACTCTTTAAGAACAGGCTCTGTTCTCTGGAGGACCTTGGTCTCTGAGGCTCTTTGTTTTAGCATCCACCACTGCCTGTATCTCCTGTTCTAGGGGATCTGACCCCATCTTTTGACCTTTATAGCACCCACACATACCTGGTACACACACATAGACATAATTAAAAATTAAGTAAGTCTAATATATATATATATTTTTTCCAAGATTGTTCCCTAACTAGGGAAGTAGCTCATGCCAACTACACATAAAGCTGTGGCTTTGGAGTTGGGCACAGATCAGTAATCATAGCTGCTTTATTCCCACATGGAATGTTCTTTAGTTTTTTACCTTGTAAAAATAAAATATAGAAATATATTTAATCTAAAACTTTAAAAACAGTAAACATATGTTATAGTGGTACAATTCACATGTTAAATAACAATGCAATAGGAAGCCGGGCGTGGTGGTGCACGCCTTTAATCCCAGCACTCGGAGGCAGAGGCAGGCAGATTTCTGAGTTCAAGGCCAGCCTGGTCTACAAAGTGAGTTCCAGGACAGCCAGGGCTGCACAGAGAAACCCTGTCTCAAAAAACCAAAAAACAAAAAAACTAACAAAAAAACCCCAAAAACAATGCAATAGGAAGATCTTATATAGTTTTAAATATAAGAAGAAATGGGAGAATTTTCAGATTACAAAACCCCTTTCCTCAGAACAGTCTTTTTAAGTCACTTTTTCTAAGTGGGTCACTTTGGCAAATGCATCGAGTGACTAATCGTGCTCAATTCCTATTGTTCAGCTTACAGTTCTCTGCATATCCATCCACTGAGCTCTGACCTCCCAGACAGAGCTCGGTGTCCACTGAACTCCCATTCCTCAGCTCTTGGCATCCACCAGGCATGGCTCTCAAGGGACTAAGGGTACAGGGTGTGTGTAAGCATGTCTCAATTTAATGCCAGCTAAACCGGGAGACTCAGATCCCCCCAGAGACGTTCTTCAGGGTAATGTTTAAGTGACTGTCACTGTAGACTGGCCTTGTCAGTTCTCCTGTTGGCTAGGCTGACCTTCTCTCATCCGTTCCTCTGGACTCCCACCCCTGCTTTATACACAGCTGATGGCTTCCCATGGCTAAGAGTAAATATTTTTTACTGGGCATGTGAGTGCATCCAAGATACCAGCAGAGGGCGCTCTAAGGCTGCTTGAACTCTGTTCTCTAGTCTCGTTCAGCACCTCATCAGCAAAGATTAATCAGATTTCTCTGAAACAGAACACTTAGAAGAAAAAGGGAAAGAATAGAAAATACTTTAAAAAGTGGGCGAAATATTTTTCTAAAGAAGAGTCATAGAGACTTGGAGGATTCACTGGAAGCCTCCGGCATTACCTGGAATATGTACAAACCTGGGTCTGAACCCCACCCACACTTACCAGAGTGGAACTTTTACCATTGGGGTTAGTGCCAGGAATGCAGTGTTCTCGGAATCCTTCAAGATTCTGGGCTGGCTTGGAGCCCCAAGTGGGCACCACCAGACTAGACTGCTGTTCCTCAGACACTGTGAGCCCGCACGCCAGTGTGCCATTGTGGGGATGTCTACTCAGACCTGCAATTTCATGTCTGGTTTAGTTTCATTTCTGTTGCTGTGATAAAACACCTTGACAAATCCAGCTTACAGGAGAAGTGGCTTATGTCAGCTGCAGGCTAATGTCCATGTATGGGGAAGCCAAGGCAACAGAACCTGAAACAGCCCCATTGCATCCACAGATGGACGAGGGCAGAGAGGAATGAATACAGACAGCATGGTCATTGCTTGCTTGTACCCAGCTTGATCTCTCCATTCTTGTGCAGTTTAGGACCACGCCCCCAGCCCCACCTAGGGAATGGTGCCTCTCACAGTGGGCTAGGTTTCCCACATTAATTGTCTTAGGGCAGTTCCCCACAACCACGCCTGGGTCAAATCAATGCACATTGTCTCTCATTGAGACTCCTAGATGATTCTAGGTTGTGTCAAGTTGACAAAGCTAGCCATCACTCTGGCAGCTTGAAGAATGATAGAGAAGTCACTGGTCTGAGGACCACAGCACTAGGTCAGGTTGGCTAACTGTGACACCACATATTGTCAAGCCAAAGCCAACCTCTCTTCAAATAAATATAGTTCTATACCAGTAAGCATTTACCCATTGATTTACATACTGTTCCCACAGTCTGCAGCCAAAGGGGATGGCACAGGGGTAACAGTGTGACTCCCAGTGTCTGGTCTGCAGTCCTGACGTGCTGTCAGACGAGGACAGAGCACCACGGGGACATCTAGACCCAGGCAGAGCTTCGCCTCTTGCACGAGGCTCTGAATCTTCCTGCTCCATCCTTTCCTTCTGCTTGCTGTCTTCTCCAGGCCTCTGAGGTGCTACCCGCGGCTCAGATGCCAGCAGGCACAAAGCCTGATTGTCTTCTCTATGACATCTTTCCTGTCTCCATTCTGAAAACTGCTCAGGGCTCATTGCCAACATTTTTCCCCCATATTTGGAAACTGACTCTAGGTGAGTTTTTATCCGAACATCCCATAGCAGGCCTGACATCCTTCGTACTTTCATCTTTCAATATAAGAAAACAATATAAATTGTTTTGCCTGCTTCCTGTCCCTTCCAGTATTCACTCTCTGTCTGACCCTGACGTATCACAGGGCCCCGGCCTGCTCCCTCTCTCTGGCTCCTCCCTCCCCCACCCCCACCCAGGGTGATCACTGCTGTGGTACTCTTGGCTACAGCTGTCTGTGTACTTTCAGGACCTGAAGCACAAACCAGACCCTCCCTTTCCTCTCCCCTGTTACTGGGTAGCTCCGCCAGGCTCTTCTGGACTGGGGGCATCTCCTGGCAGCCTCTCAGCTTAGATCCACCACTGCGTGTCCTCTGCCTTGCCGCCTCTGCATCCTCTGTAGGCTTTGTGCTTTTGCCAAGGTGTTTTGATCCCAGTGGTTTCCTGCTGTGTAAAAGATTGGGGGTTCTTTATAGTTTCCTTGCTGGCTAACATTTTGTGTTCCCCAGAGCCCCTATAAAAACTGTCACAGAGCAGAACAAACTCCATAGTGGGGATTCATTCTCTTGCATGATCCATTGACTAACCCTAAGTGCTGACAGAGATGAGAGGATGGTAGACAGAGGTGTCAGTGTCTGCCTTCATCTCACCAGACTCCCTCCTGTGGTCTGTTGTTACTGCTACCAGTTTTGGGGCGAACTATATTTGCAGAGATCATATTTCAAACAGTTTCAGACTCAAAGTTTTTTGGTTTTTGTTTTTGTTAGTTTGTTTTCAATTTATGTGTGTTTTGCCTTCATACATGTCTGTGTACCATGAGCTTTGATTTCTAATTGTTAGGCTGTGTAGCCTTTGGGAAGGTGCTGCCATTTGAACCAGTGTGTTGTGGGGGCATTCCTGTGCACTGCCTGGCACAGAGCAGATGCCCAGGGCCTTACATATTTTTAAGTCCTCATCCCCTTCCACTTTCGATAAGGCGAGGGCCATATCCCTTGGAAAGCGTTGTTTAGCTGCTTTCCTGGATCTTTGTCTTAGCAAGAGCTGGACCACAGAGGGAGGCTGTTCTAGGTCACCTCAGTCTCTTTTCATACACAGGTCATATAACCTCATCCCCTTCCAGAGTACAGAGGCTACAAGTTGCAGATGGAACGGCTGCTTGTCTTTCTGTGGAGGGTCTGTCTTGGGAAGAGTGCATTGCTGGCCATCTGGGACATTGTACCCAGGGGTGCCGTCAGAGCCTTGAGTAATGTGCACCCCAGACCTAGCACAGAGCAGGCAGTGCTGGTGGCAGAGCTCACCCCTCATGCAGACACCCTGGCTATTTTCTACATTCTTAATTGGCAAAAGGATTGTAAAGGCTATAATTTAATGGTTTTTGGATGTGTATTTAGGTTGAATTGAGTTGACTGCCTTGTTGAAGCATGTAGAATGGTTTCTGTATTTTCAATGAGGGTGGGAGAATTTAAGTCTAGGGAGAACCAGCAGAGAAGGCCTTCCGATATGTTCCTGCTGAGGTAACTGGAGTACAAGAACATTTAGGAAACCGCAAATACTATTCCATGTAACACCTTTAAACACCATTTTCTAATTACAGCGAACTGTGCTCTGCTGCCCACTGGGCTCAGTGCCACACTCCTTGGGTGTGTTAGACAGACTGTACACTTGTTCCTTTGGGGGGAAAATTCAAGGTAAGTATGTTATTCAAATAACCTCAAAACAAACAAGGCTCATAAAAATATTTCAGAAACCTAAGTGAGAAATATTTCTGCCACGGGGCCGGAATGATGGCTCAGAGGTTAAGAGCACTGGCTGCTCTTCCAGAGGTCCTAAGTTCAATTCTCAGCAACTACATGGTGGTTCATAAGCAACTATAATGAGATCTAGTACCCTATTCTGTCCTACATGCAGGCAGAATGCTGTATACATCATAAATAAACAAATCTTTTGAGAGAGGGGGGGGGGTTGGTTTCTGCCACCTATGGTTCCCAGTGCTTGGCTGTCTCAGGGTTGGACACCACATGGGCTTTAGTTTATTTATATAATGGTAGTCAGGTAGTCAGTGGGTAGACAAGTCAAGGATGGAATGAACATAGCCAGCTGTAAACTAGTTCCGCGATGTCCAGCCTGCAGTGTGCCTCATTGTATGTCAGCTCTTTGCAGATCAGGCTAACTTTGAAACACTCTGTCTTGTGTGAACCCCAAAGTACAGCCAACTGGAGGGTACTGCAGAACTTGGGGCATTTGGGTCTCCTTCTCTGTTTCGTTTACATCAGGGAGCTTCAGGATGTCTGTGAACAGATGATTCCCTATTTCTCATTAACTTGAAACTTTCGTGTAAGAGACATCGGGCAAGGGCTTTGTTACCCAGTGAAGTCACTTTCTCTCTGAATGGAGTGTAATTCTCTCATCTCTGCCTTAGAACTGTAATGGCCATCAAGCCATCCACTAGACCTTGTGTCAGGGTTACTATCAAAAGCATGTGCAAGTTGGCTTTTTCATATTTTGATAACTGTATCAGCACAACCCATTTCCTTTGTAAGCCTGTATGTGTTGCTTAATGCATTTAAAGACAAGGAAACATTATTTCCATGAAAACCAAGCATAACCCAAGGAGTCCTGACAAAACCGTGAAGGAAACGGTGAAGCCACAGCAGCTGCAGGGGTCACGGGCGCCTGGGGTCTTAGAGTGGAAGGAGAGTGGCCATGGAGAACCAGTGAGATCTAGAGCATTACACTTCATAATCATGTGTCAGTCACGTGTGCACAGTGCAAGTGGAAGGCATTCCCATCGGAAAGCAGGTAGGATTCCTAGGAGTGCCCACAGGGCCTTTGCAGCCTCAGTCTCCTGCACAGGGCCTGCCTACTCCTATGTGTGTCCAGTCAGAATGATCCTGGTGTCACTACAGTGACTGTAAAGCTAGAACGGTGTCGTGACATACTGTGTAGAGTTGTAGTTTGGGGCGTCATAGTCTAACTGGGTCTCTTGCCAGCTTTGTGATCTGGAGCCAGAACCCACTCCTGCTTCCCCTTGCCTGTTCAGACAGGAGTGATCCTCACAGGCCTATGGGCTACAGGTAGGAGGTCCTGTTCTGTTGTTGGTATTTCCTGGTGATCTCCTGGACAGCCCAGGCAGCAGCCACATCTAGCTTCTTTTCCTGAGCCACCCAGTTGCATCTTCATGATTCCTGTATCGTATCACACAACGACTTCAGAGAGGGGAACTGAGGGTCAGAGGCTCCATATCTTCCCAAGCTTCTAGTTGGACTAGTTTCAGATCACCCTTCACTGCCTGACATCCCTCTGTGTCCACCAATCCCGGCGCCTCACTGTGATTGTTACTGTGCTGGGGCGTCTCTGCACAGGACACTGTCTAACTGTAGCTTGACCGTCAGCGGTGAGGGTCCCTCCCTCCACATCCTGTAGCTTTGAGGTGCTTATTCCAGCTGCTTTACAGGATAATCACCAGACCACCTAAGCCAGAATTTGTCATAATGTTTCTTTGGCATTTTCCCAATGTCCAGAGAAGAGAAAAGCAAAACAAAAAACTAGAGCTTTAAACTGGAGCAGATGAAAGGAAAAACCAGCAAAGGCCACTGTGACATCTGCCTGTTCCTTAATTAGGGCTCTGATGAAGAACCATTCTTCAGGACAGGAAAATGTATTTATTTTTCTTTTTCTGTGATTAGAAGGAAATACTATTTGTCTCCGTGTAGTCACCACTTTCTTCCAGTTAATGTCTACTGAATGGAAAAGGGTCAGCTCTGGGTCAGATATCTATACAAGCATTAATCAGCAGGCAGGTGTCAGTCAGTGATGTGGGGATGCTCGTCCGTCCCTGAAATGAGGTCACAAGCAGCTCCTGGCAGAGTCAGGAAGTGTCCAGGGAGGCCGATGGTGGCTTGTTCTGCTCCGAGAGGGGGTGCTTACCATGACTGGCTCTTGCTTTTCAGTTCTTCCCCTACATCCTACTGCTGTTTGCCATACTCCTGTACCTGCCCGCGCTCTTCTGGCGCTTCGCCGCAGCTCCACACCTCTGCTCAGACCTAAAGTTTATCATGGAGGAGCTCGACAAAGTCTACAACCGCGCCATCAAGGCTGCCAAGAGTGCTCGAGATTTGGACCTGAGAGACGGACCTGGACCCCCAGGAGTGACTGAGAATGTGGGGCAGAGGTAATGGCTCCAGAGGGCTGGCTGCCCATGGCCACCCTAGGATCAGTTCCCTGCCCCTTTTGTCCTGCTGTGCTGGCCCAGGGTGCTGATTGCCAAGAGTGGGAAGGGGGTAGGTAGGGTGTCAACCACCAACTGACAGAACCCGGTTCTCCTCAGAACTCACTGTCCAGTCTCATCCTTTGAAAAGCAGTTCTCACAGGGGTGACAGGTCAAAGTCTCACCTGTGGCTTGCTTGCTTTGATCTCCTATAATGGAAAGGCACAGAGGATTCTAAGGCAGCCAAGCATGCACACAGGAGGAGAGCAGTAGAGGCCCCGCCTTCTCTCACTGCGTGGGTGGAGGCCCCGCCTTCTCTCTCACTGTGTGGGTGGAGGCCCTGCTCTCTTATTATGTAGTAACAACAAGAGCAACAGATGTTTTATTTCTAAAGATACCTGCTATATTCCTGCTTTGGATTTCTGTTGCTATGATAAAACTCCATAACCAAAAGCTATTCGAAGGGGAACGATTTATTTTAGCTAACATTAGAAACCAGGGCAAGAACTATGAGAGCCAGAGACACCGATTATGCCATTTGAGTCTGCCGAGTGTCCTCTCCCCTTCTGGGTAGACGCGGATGTGTTCTAGTTAGGCTGAAAATTTCTTTTCCTTATTTTTCATGTTAGTGGGGGATTGTCGTTTAAAAACAATAATAAGCCAGCATCTGCTTGCCCCGTTTTCTTTCACTAATGGACTGTAATGTTGAACTGTTGGCTAAACTAATAAATTCTTCCCCTTCAAGCTGCTTTTCGTCATAGTGTTTTATCACAGCAATAGGAACAGGACAAGCAGGGCGGGAACCTGGAGGGAATCTGAAGCCCAACCCCTGGGGAAGTGCCGCTTCCTGGCTTTCTCTTAAATGCTGGTTCAGCCTGCTTCCTTACGGCACCTAGGATGGCCAGTCCAGGGATGGCATTGCCCACAGTGAGCTCGACCTCCCATATCAATCATCAACCCAAAAAGTGCGACACAGGCCAATCCACAGGCCAGCCTGGTGGGAGCCTTCTCTCAATCAAGGCTCCCTGTGTAAACCAACTCTAGCTTGTGTCAAGGTGACATAAAAGTAGCTGTCACAATTCCAGACACTGGGATTGAGTGCAACCTTATTAACTCAATGCATTTATTTGCCTCTGTTTTTTGACCCTTTTATTTCTAGATAAACACTGTTCTGTACTTTCTTAGAGAACCAGGGACCATTTGAGTCCCTGAGTGGCCTCCACCCTCCCTGGTAGACACGTCTTCTACATGGGTTGGAAATTTCTTTTCTATGTTTCATTCTTAGTTGGAGATTGTCATTTCAAAACAATAATAGACCACCAGTTGCTATTCTGGATTTGATAAATTTATTTAACAAACATTGAGCAGTGGGTACCAGGAATTACCCTAAAGGTTATTAAGTATTAACTCACATTTATCCAAGCAGACTGTCTTTATAAACTATTAAAAAGGGGTAGGGCTGGGGAGAGGACTTAGCAGCTAAGGGCACTTGCCGCTCTTGCAGAGGCCGGAGTGTTGGTTTCAGGGGATCTGACATCCTCTCCTGACTCCCGAAGGCACTGCACACATGCAATCTGAGCACTCTTATAAAAATTTAAATGTTTAAAACATTTAAAGAAAAAAAAAAGGTTTTGTTTGTTTGTCTGTCTTGCTTTTTAAAACAGGGTTTCTTTGTGTAGCTTTAGCTGTCCTGGAACTCACTTTGTAGACCAGGCTGGCCTCAAACCCAGAGATCCTTCCGCCTGCCCCGCCTGCCCTGCCTGGCCCACCTGCCCCCACCCCCTGCCTCTGTGTGCTGGGTTAAAGGCATGTGACACCACTGCCCAGTAAAAAAAGGTTTCTAAGCATGGTTTTATTCCCCAGCAGTCAGATGAAGTTACAGTTACTGTGTTTGAAGTTTTCCGTGTGACAGTGTTGGCTGTGCCTGTGCCTCTCACACCTGATGAGGCTGGCCTGAGTCTCAATTATTTTTATTTGCTTTGTTTTTCAGTCTGTGGGAGATATCAGAAAGCCACTTCAAGTACCCAATCGTGGAGCAGTACTTGAAGACAAAAAAGAACTCTAGTCATTTAATCATGAAATATATTAGCTGTCGGCTGGTGACATTTGTGGTCATACTGCTGGCTTGCATCTACTTGAGCTATTACTTCAGCCTCTCCTCACTCTCGGACGAGTTTCTGTGCAGCATCAAATCAGGCGTCCTGAGAAACGACAGCACCATTCCCGATCGCTTTCAGTGCAAGCTCATCGCGGTGGGCATCTTCCAGCTGCTCAGCCTCATTAACCTCATTGTGTATGCTCTGCTGGTCCCCGTGGTCATCTACACGTTCTTCATCCCATTCCGGCAGAAGACAGATGTTCTCAAAGTGTATGAAATCCTGCCCACCTTCGATGTTCTACATTTCAAGTCTGAAGGCTACAATGACTTGAGCCTCTACAACCTTTTTCTGGAAGAGAACATAAGTGAGCTCAAGTCATACAAGTGTCTGAAGGTGTTAGAGAACATTAAAAGCAACGGGCAGGGCATTGACCCCATGCTACTCCTGACAAACCTCGGCATGATTAAGATGGACATCATTGATGGGAAAATTCCCGTGTCCCTACAGACCAAGGGAGAGGACCAGAGCAGCCAGAGAATGGACTTCAAAGGTAGGGTCGGCTCTCTGAGCAGGCACGCCTTTTTAGCAGTCTACCCTACCCTGCCTGTCACTTGAACCCTTGCTCCAGTGTTATCCTGCAGGAGCCCAAGACTGCAAGGATACAGGGGCAAAATGGTGTTATCGTGTTTCCAAAGAAGGATGACTCTGTTCTCTTCTCCCTCTTCCTCTCAGCCTGGGCTGCTTGCTCTGTGTCCTGTGTGCTGTCTCATGGTCCACCTCAGTTTCTAGCACCCCTCATCTTTGCCTTGTCTTCCTGTCTGTACCTCTGGTCTCTTTGTCCTTCTGTTATTTGTTCTTTGACAATTTCATGCGTGTTTACAGCGTATCTTGATCATATGCGGCTTCCCCCATACGTGTGTACCCCCATATATGTGTACCCCATATATCCGACTCCCACCTTCATATTGTCTTTATGTTTTGTGACCCACAGAGTTCAGTCAGTGCCTCCTGTAGGGACGCTGGCTCTGTTCATCTTGTGTAGCTGAGCTGTAGCAAGTCCACTATCCAGGCCATGTCGTGTTCAGACGCCAGCCTGCCTCAGGCACTAACCCCAGTTCCTCTTCATGGACATTCCCTGAGCTTGACCTAGGGCTGGGGGTTGGACTAGAGGTCCCATTTAAGGCTGGGCACTCAGCAGCCATCTCACTTGCTCTTGGCTTGCGCCAGTTCTGCGTCTGCTTTGGCAGCTGCCCACTGCAGAAGGAGGGTCCTCTGGCTGAGGGCAGCACCAATCTATGAGGACAGACATATTTAGAAGGGAATTCGACCACATGCCCATTTAGTAAAATAACAGTAGTAGGTTCTCCTCTAGCACTTAGGATCTCTTGAGCTATGGCTTTGGGCCATGTTTACTGTATAGGTGTGAATTTTCTTCTATGGATCAGGCCTCATATATAACCAAGAGAGTGGCTGGTTACTCCCAAAGTCACTCTGTGACTTCTTACTTAAAAGAGGGGGTTACTGACTTCTTGGCCCAACTTTAAGACTTTAGACTAAGAAGCAGCCCTGGTAAAGGGTGTGTATGAGAAGCGCCCTCACAGTGGGCTAAGGCCAGTGCCTCCTGCTGTTCCTCCCTTATAAATAATGCTTTTACTCTTGACAGATTTGGACCTGAGCAGCGAGACTGCAGCAAACAGCGGAGAGAAGAACTCTCGCCAGAGGCTTCTGAATTCGTCCTGCTAATGGTTTCCTTCTTGAATTTCAAGCCTGTGACTTCAGTGGCTGACGCACCTCCGCCCTGTTGGATCCGTAGCTAGTTTGCAGTAGATGTTTTTGGTATCGATGTAGTGTGTGTCCTACCAATCTCTAATGGACATAGTGGCCAGCGGTGTCATGGAAGACTAGATTAGAAACGTCCCACAAGAGTAAGTATGCTTTCTCCAAAGTCCTCATTGCAGGGCTGTTAGGAGCACAGAGCCTCAGCCACAGAGGAACAGTGCTCTGGACTAGCAGGTGCTGGAGGACCTGGAGCTTCTAGAGAGCAAGCACTTGGACGATGCTTTGTTTTGTGAGGTAATAATAAACTCGTGAGGATGGAACTTAATGACACCCTCTGTGCCCTTACTCGGGTGAACCAGAAAAGCATTCTCTGGCCTACCAGGGAGGTCAGCCTGTGCGCATGCGGCAGTGTCCTAAGTTGGCTGTGACCTGGGTCTCGGCTCCTGTACAGGCAAGCTGTCCTGTCACTCACCAGCCTCAGCTGATTGTCCTCTAACACTGCTCGCTGCCCTTTGACCTCTGCAGGGACAGCAGGCCGAGGCAGTGCCGACTGAACCCCACTAAGGAGACAGTCATACCATGGTGACTCTCCGAAGGAAGGCTTCAGAAACCTTCCCAGTGGGAACCCTGAGTTTAGAGGTTATCGATAGATGTCAGGGTATCTGAGACAGGAGAACAGATTTTACTGAAGCACATGAAGAGAGCACAGCGAGGGGCACTTTGTCCAATGAGAGCAGAACATGGAAGTGATGCAACTGTGACCTCAGCTGTTTGTTTAGAGTCACATTGATTACATTTAAGCCCGACTTTTAAAAATACACATTGATTTATATAATTGAAATCATTTGAGAAGAACATTCCAACACTGATAAGGATTTGGGGATAAATTGTACATATAGAAGGTTAGATCAGATCTGGGCATTGCTTTATAAACAGTTTTGTTTGGTGACATGGTCCCCTTCCCCTTCATAGCTCAGCCCACCGTCAGCCTCTTATCAGACTTCCTCCCTCAGGCTCCCACATGTCAGCACTACAGGTGTGATTTCCAGGCCCAGCCTTAGAGCATGTATGCTGACTTGGAATTCGTTAAAGCCTGATTACATTCTGACCACATGAATGTGTTATATGTTCACATTTTATCACATTTAAATGGAAGTCCTCAGGAACCTCCCAGTTTACTTTGGGCCAATCTTAGGGACACTTGTTTGCCTAGTCTGTGCTTTTTGGTGAAGTCAGAAGTTATGTAAGTGGTTTTTTGCCTTTGGGAGTGTACAGAAAAGCAGGTTTTGCTTATACTTTCTAAGTTGGAAAGATAATATCAAGAGTGTACTGGGTGCCTGGGCCCGAGACCTCTGTTTCATTTGGCCCTCCCATTCTCACCCCTAGCTTCTTGAGGGCCCACGGCATCCCAGACATAACACTTGTTACTACTGCCTGTGACATTGGAGCAGACAGAATACCACAGAAAATAGAAATCCCTCTGTAGTGGTGGGAGGAGCCATACTGTTCTGGTCCCCTGCCCTGAGTTCCACAGATGGTGATTTATGGGGTCTGGTATTTTCCTAGAGGCCAGTGACTACTTCAGCTATAAAGGTTCTCTAAGTTGAAGTTTAGGTAAAGTAGCATTCACGTGGTTTTGAGCAGCTGGGCTTAGCTGCCTTCTCTACTTCCCTTCCAGGCAGAAGAAGCCTGGGGGCTAGTGGGGCTGGTATGCAGATACCCAGCAGTGGTTTTGGCCTGGAGGTCAGCCCTTCTGTCTGGTGACCTGGTGGCTTGGAGCACTTCTCTAGTGATGATAGGATTTCCTTTGTAAGCACTCATCCTTTCCTTACAGACACACACAGACCCTACATGACCACCCTGGGACCACTAACCTTGTTTCCAGCCTTAGTGAACTACTTCATTCCTTAGTGGACCATTGAGGCTTGCAAACCAGATGCACACGGTGTGGCAGTGAAGCCACACTGATCATGGTGGAAGCAGGGTTCTGGCACATTTGCAGCTTACCCAGAGACATATAGAGGTCCTCCAGCTCTGGGTGGGGGCTACTTTTAAAGCTACAGACACATATTTCTGTCCTGTCTGCTTTCCTGTTTTGTATCTCTGGAGTGTAGGGAGGAAGGGGACAGCATTCCACTTACAGGACATCACCATGTTTTCCAGTGGCACTGTTAGGGGCTAGACACTCCCACGTGGTTTTGTGCATCTAGTTTGCATGTATGTTTTAACATGTGGAAAGGCTATTACGACCCTTTCCCACCCAAGACCTTGACCCTGTGACTTTGTTCCAGTGAAAGATGGCTATGCCTCTCAGGATATACATCCTGCTTGGTTTAATCTGTGTCAGAGCGGCACAAATAGATCTATAAAGGTCAGACTCTTTGATTTGCTGCTCTATGGCCAACTCTTAAATCAGCATGGAGACTCTGAGACACCCCTGGCCCTCTAAACTGAAGTGAGAGAGCTGGGAAACAGCAGGGAGTCCTGTTGTTGGCATCTAGGGTCTTCCACAGGAGGAGGGCAATGAGAAGGCTGTGTTGCAGAAGGGAGTTCACAGCTTTTCTGACGATTCTCAGCTTTTGATGTAGGATGAGTCACGACCACTTTCCAAGTTAGCATAAGTTCAAGGCTCTCTTGCAGTGACTAGGGAAGTGGGTGTCTTAAGGTCCTGGTCTCAGCAATACAGAATAAACCTCTTAAAGGAGCTGTGGGCTAAAATGTGCAATTACCAATTAATGTTTTGTCTTTGAGCACTGGAAATGAACGGCTGGCTCCTTTGGGGCAATCATTGGCATTTTAGCCTTATTTCTCGAAAGAACAGTGAAACCCTCTTAGAAGAGTGACAGAGAGCATAATAGGTGCTAATTCGTAGTTGGTTTTCCTGCCTGCATTAAATTAGATGCATTGTGCTTCTGGATCTCTTTTTAGCTGTGACGTTACTTGTCACTGAAGCATGTAGGTTTTAATCAGTGATTGTTCCTAGGTCCTGAAACTACAAAGTGTCCTGTGTCTTAAGGTAGTTTTTTCTTTCCTCAACCACAGGAGAAAACTGTGTGATTCTGCAGTATGACAAGTGTTCCCTAGAAAAACAGACACCATCACAGCCACTTTTTTAACAAGTTGGCCTTTTAAAAAACACCGTAATTGCCGTTTTCCAGCATTCAGTATATAAGTTAATTCTCTCTCTCTTTCTCTCTCTTTCTGAGAGAGAGGGGTGGTGGTGGTGGTGTTTGAGACAGGGTTTCTTTCTGTGTAGCCCTGGCTACAGAATTCTTCTGTTGTTTTTGTTGTTATTGTTTTGAGACAAGGTTTCTCTGTGTAGCCCTGGCTATTCTGTAACTCACCCCATAGACCAGACTGGCCCCAAACTCAGAGATCCTCTTGCCTCTGTATCCCTAGGTGTTGGGACTAAAGGCGTGTACCATATGCCTGGCTAAGTTAAATTTCGAGTGATTACTAATATTTATTTTTTTATTTTTATTTTTATTTTTATTTTTGTTGTGTTATTTGGTAAAAATACTGAGCCAATGAAGAACGGCTTTAAACACTTATGTTCATCTTCAGTTTCATTCCACAAAGTCCAGAAGAAGAGACCAAATGATGGTGTCAAGCACATGTGAAAGCTTATTGTACTGCTGAACTCAGTGCTTCCATGGGAGGTACTTGGAACTCAGTGCTTCCATACTTCCATGGGAGGTGCTTGGAACTCGGTGCTTCCATGGGAGGTGCTTGGAACTCGGTGCTTCCATGGGAGGTGTTTGGCCCCCCACACAGAGACATTCCTCTAAAGAGTCTGTTATATCTGCAGACAATAGCAAATGGTGCTTTAGTTCTGTGCTGTGATGTCTCCCTAAATAAAACTTTCCTAAGTAACAAAGAGAGTTGTCTTTCTTGCTGTCCTCAGGAGTCACTTCACTGAAGATGGAGCCAGAGGATGAGCCTTGAAATGCCTGAGGCTGTCTGGAAATGGGTGACGTTCAGGAGCATCCACGATACTTGCTAGTTAATATCCAGCTGGCAGTGAAGGAAGTCCTTTGAGAGGCCCACTGGCTGGTGTTTATAAAGTGTACTGCCTGGTGGGGAGCTGTTTGGACCACGTGCTGATGGACATGAGCTGGCCTACTCACCTCTGCCTAAGGGGAGAACACTTCTACAATAGAAATTAATGCATTCCATAGGTTTATAAACCATAGCATGCAAAGTCTTAGCAGAGTTCCTGGTGTGTGCTAAGCACTCTATGAATGCTTCCTGGTCCCCAGCTGTTCCCCAGGGGTCTGGATGTTGCATTCATCTTCTATTGCTCTACAACAAAGAACCATACATAAAAGCTCAAAGCACCCATTGCTTATCTTGTAGCTTTCTGTATCAGGAGTTTGAACAGAGCTTAGCCAGGCCCTCACTCAGCTCAGGGTCTCACAGTGTGCAGTCTATGAGGATGACAGGTAGTTACCTAGAAGAGGGTGAGCTGGAGAAACTGCTGACAGGGCCCTAGCCAGCTCTACCACCTTTTTATTTTCAGGCTTATGGCCCTGGCCCTCCCTCCTATCCAAAGTAGCCTGGTAGCCTATATTCTCCTTTCAATTCAACAGTCAGCTCTAATACCTCTGCGGGAAGTACCCCCACTTTCCCACTAACATCTGCTGACACCTGTCCCTCTCGCTGTCTGGGTAAGCCCAGGAAGTAGGTGAGCTCCTTGTCCCTGTATTCCAGCATCTAGTCCAATGCAAGGGTTACTTGCCTGACTCCTGTGAATCCTGAGATTGCTAGGTGCAGCAGGGAGCATGGATCAGACATGGACTTTCCTAGGCCAGTTACTCATCTTGGCCAGTGTAAGGCAGCCAAGCACACACCCCTCATTCCTCTATCCCCCTACATTAAGGATTGAGAACCTAACCCAGAGCCTCCCTGAAACTCCCCTTAGTACCTGTCTCCTGCTCACACTTGGGCTGGCTGACACATGCAGCCAGGCTCATTCTCTTCCAAGGTTTTAATATTCCATATTGTTAGGTGCAGCTGAATGTTGAGTATCTTCTGTGTCTGATAAAAACACCCTGACACAAAGCAACATGGGGAAGAAAGGGTTTGCTTGGGCTTAACAGTTCCATTGTGAAGTCATGGCAACAGGCAGGGAAGGTACCCTGGCAGGAGAAGGGATCCAACTGATCACAGTTTATCTGCAGGGGGAAAAACAGGATTGGGAATGGGGAGGGTATACAGCCTCAAAGCGACCCTAATGATGTACTTCCTCCAGTGAAGCTCCTCCTCCCAAACTCCACCACTGACTGGGAAGCAAGTAGGAAGCCTCTGGGGACAGCTCTCTTCACACCACAGCAGAGTGCTGACTGTTATAATATGGAAGGGGATACCTGTTCTCAGTATGCATCCATCTAAGAGAGGTTTATTCTATGATACTCACTCTGGTCACCCAGGGTCTAGCAGTGAAAGAAGGAGCTACTGGTTGGCGGACCAGGATCCACAGCTCTGGGGTTTTCCAGATGAAACTGGGTTATAGCAGCTAAACTCTAGGATGAGAGTTCACATTCTGCTTCATATGCCCTCTGATAGCACCTGTGTTCCGGCGGGCTCTTCAGGAAAGCAAAGCAGAGGAAGGGTATACAGTGTTCCTTTCTTTGTGTCATTGCAGAGATGGGACAGGTGGGCCCCTCAGGGAAATGAGGAGGCCAGCCTGTCAAAGAAAGACAAGCAAAGCATCCCTTTCAAGAGCCAATTTCTAAAGTTTCCGTGTGTCTTTTCTCAGACACACATACACACACAAATGAGAAACAAGAGGAACTAAAATGCTGTCAAAAAACACTCCCAAACCCAGAAATGAGATGCGCATTACCTCTAAGGGAAGATGGGCGGATAGAGCCCAAGCTTCCATGGAAACTTCAGGAACATAAAAGAAAATTCTCATGGTAATTTCAGAGGTAAGAAGCCTCAGATTCTAGCGTTGATCTCATTTGTTCTTTCTGAATATGAGAAGTGCCTGTTACAAAGGAAACATTGCTAAGTACAGAAGCCCTCAAGGCTCTTCATCGTCTAAGCACTTTATAATACTACCACCCCTTGAGAGAAGAAGTTTCATTTTAGAAAAAAGAAATTACCTAAAACTCTGGCTGCTGCAAGAGGAAGCAGGAGAAAGAGAGAAAGAGTAAGACACAAGCAAAACTCAGGTTTGGACAACTTATCCAGGGAACACAATGGAAGGCATGGATGTGGTTTTCAAAATTGTTTTTGTTTTGTTTGTTTGTTTGTTTTTTCGAGACAGGGTTTCTCTGTGTAGCCCTGGCTGTCCTGGAACTCACTCTGTAGACCAAGCCAGCCTCGAACTCAGAAATCCATCTGCCTCTGCCTCTGCCTCCCGAGTGCTGGGATTAAAGGTGTTCACCACCACGCCTGGCTTCAAAATTGTTTATCCAGACTTGAAATGGACAAAATGAAAGTTAGCCATCATTCCTAAACATCTTAATAACCCAGATTAGCTCAGCACCGCATTTCAGTATAAAAATGTTGAGGTGTTTTATATGTTTCATACTAAATTTTTTGAAGTTCCACATAAATTCTTCTCGGATCTTTCTAGTACACCTGGGCTTGCTTCTGGGCCTGTTGTTGATGCCAGATGGTGAGTCTCCATGGCCCCAGCTCATCTGCAGAGCACCTTGCTGACTCCTGACCCATTCAGTGAGTTAGCCAGGGGCAGTGACCGAGTTGGTGTGAAGAGGCAGGATGCTTGGTTTCTCCTAGACACCAAGAGCCCATGAGGAAAAAGCCTTCAGTACCTTAAAGTACTGAAGATCCCATCCAAATGAGATTAACACTCATTTTACAGATCATTCAAACCTGTCCTCTACCAAGCCTCTGCTCACAGTGTTTCCTAGAAACAATGGCAGAGAAAGTAAGAAAGGGGGAGCGGGGAGCTGGCTCAGCTACAGAAACCTGGCCACCTGAGTCCATTCCCTGGAATTCATGTGAAAAGCTAGACCTGGTGGGACAAATATGTGATCCCGGCACTCCTAGAGCAAGATGAGCGATAAGAACCAGCCAACCAGCTGGACGCACGCAGCACAGACACAGAACACGAGAAACCCTACGTCAAGTTGGAAGGCAAGAAGTGCTTTTTATTTTTTTTTAATTAGATATTTTCTTTACATTTCAAATGCTATCCCAAAAGTTCCCTATACCACCCACCCCCTGCCATGCTCCCCTACCCACCCACTCCCACTTCTTGGTCCTGGCATTTCCCTGTACTGGGGCATATAAAGTTTGCAAGACTTAAAGGCCTCTCTTCCCAATGATGGCTGACTAGGCCATCTTCTGCTACATATACAGCTAGAGAGACATGAGCTCTGGGGCTACTGGTTAGTTTATATTGTTGTTCCACCTATAGCGTTACAGACCCCTTCAGTTCCTTGGATAATTTCTCTATCTCCTCCATTGGGGGCCCTGTACTCCATCCTATAGATGACTGTGAGCATCCACTTCTGTATTTGCCAGGCACTGGCATAGCCTCACATGAGACAGCAATATCAGGGTCCTTTCAGCAAAATCTTGCTGGTATATGCAATAGTGTCTGGGTTTGGTGGCTGATTATGGGATGGATCCCAGGGTGGGGTAGTCTCTGGATGGTCCATCCTTCCATCTTAGCTCCAAACTTTGTCTCTGTAACTCCTTCCATGGGTATTTTGTTCCCTGTTCTAAGGAGGAATGAAGTATCCACACATTGGTCTTCCTTCTTGATTTTCTTGTGTTTTGCAAATTGTATCTTGGGTATTCTAAGTTTCTGGGCTAATATCCACTTATCAGTGAGTGCATATCTAGTGACTTCTTTTGTGATTGGGTTACCTCACTCAGGATGATATCCTCCAGATACATCCATTTGCCCAAGAATTTCATAAATTCATTGTTTTTAATAGCTAAGTAGTACTCCATTGTGTAAATGTACCACATTTTCTGTATCCATTCC
Organism: Mus minutoides; assembly: GCA_902729485.2. Classification (NCBI taxonomy): domain Eukaryota; kingdom Metazoa; phylum Chordata; class Mammalia; order Rodentia; family Muridae; genus Mus; species Mus minutoides. The sequence continues at coordinate 32,721 of CACVCL010029612.1, read as the reverse complement.
TCTGTTGAGGGACATCTGGGTTCTTTCCAGCTTCTGGCTATTATAAATAAGGCTGCTATGAACATAGTGGAGCATGTGTCCTTATTACCAGTTGAAACATTTTGTGGGTATATCCCAGGAGAGGTATTGCTGGATCTTCCAGTGGTACTATGTCCAGTTTTCTGAGGAACCGCCAGACTGACTTCCAGAGTGCTTGTACAAGCTTGCAATCCCACCAGCAATGGAGGAATAAGAACTGACATCTGAAAAGTCTGAGAACTGTGGTGTGTTCACATGCACCCACACATCTACTTGCTTTTTCTAAGTAAGAAGGCTAAGGAAAGTGCACGCCTAGTTTTCATCTCTAGTTACACCAAGAAGTAGTTTTCCAGGGAGCAGCTTGAACAAACTCTCTGTACTGCACTGTCTGTGCTTGTGGATCTCCTTCTTCTCCTTGGACAGGGAAACGAGGGAAGCAGCATGTCCTGAGTGCTGATATGTCAGGCATTAAACTTAAATTCGGTCTCGCAGTCACCACCATGCAGGAAGCATGCTCCCATTTTGGGGTGAAGCACCCTAGGAAGAACGTGTTGTCATGGTTGCTGCTTGTGACTGCTGGGTGACCTTAGCTCCTGACTATGGTAGGCTCCAGTTTCTTCTTGAATCTCACAAGAATCAAGGGTATGGTTGATGATTAAAGTAGATTAAATAGAGACATTAAGCCCAGAACCAGCATTCACCAAGCCTTTGGGAGCTGTTGTATAAAATGTTTGATTTGACAACTAGAAGATCTCAAGTTATGGGTGCACAATGGAAAGTTTCTCATATCTGGCAGAAAAGGTTCAGTTTGGGTTTTGACACTAGAAAATCTGGTTTGGAATCTTCTCTCTAATAGCTGAGTTGGCCTTAAGAATCAACCTCTCTGTTTTTCAGGGTTGTTGCTGTGAGATGTTATGTCTGACACTCAGCAGGAGCTTATCATAGAGGAGCTCTATGTTTGTTTGTTTAAGGAAAGGGCATCTGATAGTCCAGACTGGTTTCAAACTTACTGTGCAGCTAAAGATGACCTTGAACTACACCGGGATCACTAGCCTGGAGCACCATTCCGGGTTGATGCGATGCTAAGCAGCAGATTTAGGGTACTGTGCATGCTAAACAAGTGCTTTACTGAGCTGCATTCCCAGAAAGTAGCTTCCTGTTGGCCTCAGAAATAACTGTAAATGCAAAGGAAGGCATTTGAAGGCTGGGAAGTCCTTCTTCAGGACGAACCCTGGAAGGGGCAGTTGCTAAGAGAGTCCTTTACTCCTTAGAAGCCCGGCTCTGCTGTCCTCAGGGCTCTAGCTCCCAGCCCTGTACAGGTGGAAACAAAGATTGGGCAAATGGGTGAAGGTGATGTGGGTATTGTCAAAGCAACCCAGGAATAGTCTTGACTCAGAGAACCCCAGAGAATAAAACAGATGGGCATGAACCTCCCACAGCCTGAGATGGAAGGGTGAAGGGGTTGGGGGATGGGAAAGTCCACCCTCTAGGGCTTGCACAATGCTGCCTGGATGACGAAGAGACCCCGTGCCTAGCCTTTATTTATTATGCAGGATCCAGGCCTAGGGCCCCTGGCATCCTTCCCTGCCTGGTGACTTGGCCAAGTGGTGGCTGCCCAGATAATCTTACTTAATTTTTAATTTAGAAGGATGAGGCAAAGATGACATATTCACTGCAAAAAATATTTTTTTAAAGGCGAAAGGAAATTCAGAGAATACCAAAATAAATGGAGCCCTGAAGCCCTCTGTGTTCTTTGCTGCTTTTGCTCTGCTCAGGGACAGAGATGATGTGACTGCCCAGCTTCCTGATCACATGGTTTTCTCTACTCCGTCCTAAGTGGGTACTCCAGACACCTTCCTTGCTTGGCTCTGAATGACTTAAGTCTGAACTACTTAGGAAGGGAGAGAGTGTCAGAATCCTCTATGAGCATATTACAGGACATTTTCTACCAGGGTACAGTGCTCCAGGACTGAGGGGCATGAGGGGAGGACAGGAAGGAGGGTGGAAAAAGGCAAAGATTGAAGAAGAAAGGAGAGAGGTGAGGAGGAACAAATGAAAGGAGGAAGGGAAGAAAAGGAGGAGATCACGAGATCAGTCAGGAAGCCGGGAGGCAGGCTGAGTTTTTCTGACAATTCATTCTTGTGAGAACACAGAGGCCCCACAAGTCTAGCTGGTCCCTCTAGAAGGCAGCTCCCAAGTGACCTAAGAGTTTCCCACCAGACCCACATAGAAAGCCAGCCCAGCTCAGGGAACAGGCCCCACAAATGATGCCACTAGGCCACTGCCTGCTCATCTACCCATGGACACCTTTCCAATCCTGGAAAGGCCAGACGCCTACGGCACCCAACATAGCCTGTGGCATCTAGAGACCTTGGAGGGGTCACACCAAAGCCTCCAGGGAAGCTTTGGAAGAAGCCATGAGGGTCAAATTTGAGTCCCACTCCACCACAGTGAGTCGCAGTCCTTGGGTGGCCTCCACGTGCCCATGAAGGTGTCTTGTCTCCACTTTCCATTGAAAGAATGGAAGAAAAGTGCAAATGGCACAAGGCTTGCTGGCTTGGCTAAGAATCCATGCTCCCAACTGCCTGGCTTGCCCAAAGTGCTGGAGAGTAAAGGCCTCAGGCTCATCCTCTGATTTGTGAAGGACACCTCTGTAATGACCCTGGAAAAGGCATGTTTGGCCATTCTGCATGTGCTTCTGATGGGTGAGGAGCCTGGAGGAGCCACTCTCATCTGCCTTGGGGTACAATCCCCAGCATGTGGTACCACTAGCAAGGGCCATGTACCCTAGAGCTAATGGCATGAGGGCTGCCTCTGTGGCTGGCATGACCACAGGAAGTGGCTGAACACTCATTTTCAGGGACAGAGGACAAGCTTGCCTTTCCTGCTGAGAGTTGTCGCAGCCTCTTCAGAGCTACCTAATGCTTTATCCTACAGTTTAATCTTGATGCTTTAGCTATAACTATGTTACATTCACCATTTGTTGGAGAACATTCAGTTCTGTCCCATCTTTCTACCAGCTGATGACAAAGAGTGTGGAAAGTAATGCTGTGTGATTAAAACATCTTATAAGGTCAAGGGCAGAGGGAAATGAGGCTTCATCTCCCATACACTTCCTCAGACTCACCACTCTCAGCAGACTCATATTTATACCACAATTTAAGCAAAAGTATGCTCTCTCTATAAATTCAGTTTTATAACAAACCTTCTATACACGCTTAACTGACTACAGATGTTCCAGATCCATCCAAAAAATATTCAGAAGCTCCCGGGGTTCTATTAAGATAGACACAATAGGCCAGCCAATAATGGCTGTGCTGTGAGGTGGGTGGCAGCTGAGAAGGCTGTCTGCCTATTTGAATCACACTCAACTTTGGCCTCTTATGGAGTAAATTTGTCACAGGGAAGTAGCCATATCTATACCACATCAGTGATGCACCCTGGGTCACCTTCATCTTTGAGTGACACCTGTACCCTCTGCCTACTGCTCTACTTCTCTGATGAGCTCAGCTGCAACCCTAGGCTGAGTTCCCAAATGATGCTCAGGGACTCCTTGTTGATTTACTGATTGATTCTGTTACTATGGAAGCCATCAGACATGCGCTCACATCTTGGTGAGCCACCACAACAGACCCATATTGACTGAATGACAAGCCCTCAGAACAATCTAGAGTACTGCTTCATTCACTGGTTGGCAGCTTAGAGACACTAGTATCTCTGTGTTTATTGGGATAAGATCCTTAGAGTTCATTTCTTTCGGTCCTTTGACCCACGATGTCATCCACACCCATCACAGATTGTCACTACATCTTCAGCAACATTTCTGACTCACTCAACCATTCGCCTGTTCACACCCACACTTACGTGCATAATCATTTCTTCATTAGGCAGTGTCTAAATGTTACAGTGTCCCGAGGACAATGCTATCATGTAGGAATATAAAGATGAATAAAACAGTTATCTCTCCTCCATGTGATAATAAGCAAGAAAATGGCTGTCCAAAAGTCAGAAATTCGATCCTCAGCAGGATCAGACCACTCAGTGTCTCCTGGCGCTTTGATTTTTAAATTTCCAGCATCTGGGCTGAGAAAAATAAATGCTTGCTGGTTACAACCTGAACAAAATAGGTAAGCACACAGATGCAGAAAAAAACACCATCACATAACAATAAAATATGTATGTGCCAATAATAGGAGATTCCTTTTCATAGAAAAGAATACCTTCAAGCTTAAAAAAAAAAAAAAACAAACAATTCTAGCCCCTCCACTCCTTTGCCCCAAGGTGGCATGAGTGGAAAAGTGATACCCTCCCCCCACTCAACCTTTCTACCTGTGCTAGTTGGGAGAGCTGGCCCCAAGACCAGGAGGCCAGGAGATCTAGCCCTGCCCCTCATTGGCTGTAGCACTCAGGAGAACAGGCCCTGCACCTTGCCTGAAAACACAGTGGATCCAGCCCCGAGATGTGACAGTGGGAGAGCTGGCCCAGCCCTGTGCTGGCTACACCACTTGGGGAAGAAAGTCCCAGTGCCATGGCTGGGCAGCACAGTGGAGCTTCTCTGAAGGCATGGGTGTGAGTGAGCCAGCCCAGGGGTCATAAGAACAGGATTCTGCCAATGGAGGCATTGCTAGAGAGCTCACCCTAGTAGTGCAGATATAAAAGAGCTGGCAGACTGACCAGGTCTGCTATCACCCAGGCCCAGAGATGGGCTCAGAGATGCCCACCTCAAAACCTACATCATCTAGGAATGCTTGGGACTTGTGAAAGGGCCAGTTCTGCTGTTCCAAAGCTGCAGGATCTCCACAACACAGGGCCACAACATGGGGTCACAGAAGCCAGAGATCCAGAACCAGACCAGTGGCTCATTACAATGGACATTTATAAGTGAGGGTGTGTGGACAGAGTGACTTATTACAATGGACATTTATAAGTGAAGGTGTGTGGGCAGAGGGGTCTTCTACAAAGAGGTGTTTTCTCTCTCTCTCTCTCTCTCTCTCTCTCTCTCTCTCTCTCTCTTTCTCTGTGTGTGTGTGTGTTATTGTGGGGGATGGTTACAAAGGAAAAGAGTAGATATGAAGGGATGGGGAGATGAGTGAGACTGGGGTGTATGATGTGAAACTCACAAGGAATCAATAACAAGTTTTTAAAACATAATTTTAATCTAATCCTCTTATTTAAACAGAAACGAAAAAACAAGGAGTTGTTGGGCAAAGAGCTAGCTTTTGCCTAGGTAGCCTATGTATGTGAGGATATGGCCTGGCCCCAAAAGACCAGTGGTTGGAGCCACATTCCAGCCTGTGCACACCTTTCTGCTTCTCCAAAGTCCTGTCTTCAAGACTGAATAGTGGGTCTCTGGGGAAATTAAAAGCAAGGGTCAGATTGATAGCTTAATTAGCCCAGAATCCCATCTTTAAAGAAACACTCCTGGGGACTGACATTTTCACTTATGTGAGACAGATAGCTGGAACTGCCCATAGTGGAGAGGAATGGGCTCAGGTGACAGACAGCTCACTGGCATAGGATCCCAGTGCATAGCTATAGAAAGCTGAGCCAGCTGTATCTCCATGTGTTGGGATGCGGACAGTGTTGGGTCTAGATTAACTTGCATTCTCAGGTCTTCTGCCATTAACGGAAGCCAAAGTCACTCAGTAAGTAGAATGGGGGTTTGGTCCAGGTGTACTGAGATGATCCATTGACTAACCCACATGCATCAGAGAGGCTAGGGCATGAAACCTGCGTGTGAGAATCATATTGTTTCCAGTGGTGATAAAAGGAAACTTGGGTCACAGATGCTCAGCACAAATCGCCTGTGAGTATTTTCATTAAAAGTGTTATATACAGAGAATGACTTAAAAGAACGGCTTTGGTAAAAAGATGGTAGAATGGGGGGATTTTACTGCCTGTACCTGGTCTCCATGTCACAACAACCCATGACCATTAATAGCTCTGCAGAATCTGGGAGACCGGCAGAGACGCTCGGGCACACTGTTGCATCATGCGGCCCAACAGACTTACTCCCTCTCACCTCACCAGACTACCCAGAACTGAGAGGCCAGAAGCAAGGAAACAAGGCTGCAGATCTGAATTACTTCCCAGAATCCACCAAAAATAAAGGTGGGTAGGACCTCTTAGCTGAGTTTTCCCACTCTAAAATGACCTATAGATACCATAGAAGTACCTGGCATCTCTAGATACTGTACGTATCTAGCACACTTCAACTTCTCTTCAGTGATGGTTAATCCTGATAGTGAACTGGAGGAAATATAGAAGCAACCAAGAGAGATGCTTCTGAGTGGCTCTGAGGACATTTTCAGGAAAGCATCACAAAGGGCATGGGTCGTCACCCACTCTCAGACTGGGCAGCACTTCTGGGAGGTGACCTATAAACAAAGACGACTTTAGGGATAATCTGTGCTGCTTGCCCTTGCTTCTTACTGGGGAGTGCACCTTATCCTGTAGTGACATTAGACTCCAGCTTCTTCAGCCTTCCAATGTGGACTGAAGGACATCTGCCCTCCAGGATTCCTCCAGGCTGTCAGCACTAGATTGGTACTATGAAGACATTCAGCTCTGTGGACTGAACAGCTGCTGGGTTACCACCAGTCTCTCCAGTATTTAGATAGCTGTTGTTGAACTGCCCAGATCCATCTTGTAAGACATTCTAGGAAGACATAAATGGACATTCTGCTGCTGCTGTTATTCCCAGACCGTCTCCTCAAATGGACCCTGTCATGCCGAGTGTATCTGAGAGTGGCTGAAGTCAGAGAAACGGTCACAAAATTGAGCATTTCAAAGCCATCATCCTGAGAGGACCAAATGAGGGGCTCTGTGTACTTTGCTTGGCTTTGTGGGATCAAGGGACACACGAACATAATTTCCTTCTAAGAAAAAACATGCAGTGTGGACCAGGCATATCCACTAAAAGGGTTGGAGAAAACCTCAGAATGGTTACTTAGCTGAGTTGATTGGTGAGTTCTGCTATTGAAGACAGTAAAGTGTAAAATGAGAGGCTGGAGAGATGGCTCAGCGGTTAAGAACACTGACTGCTCTTCCAGAGGTCCTGAGTTCAAGTCCCAGTAACCACATGGTGGTTCACAACCACCTGTAATGGGATCTGACGCCCCCTTCTGGTGTGTCTGAAGACAGCGGCAGTGTACTCATATACATAAAACAAGTAAATAAATCTTTAAGAGAGAGAGAGGATGCAAGTATTTCTTCAACTGTGTAGACAGTAACATGAAGAACCATCAACAGAACTGACATTACCAAAATGACATAACACCCTAAGAGCTAGTGGGCAACTCAGAACAACTGCTCTCAGACAGCTCAGCAGGCTGCAAGAGAACACAGGGAGATGGTGCAAGCTCATGTCACAGATCCGGAAGTAGAAGTGGCTGGGGCCAGGGCCAGGCTGTGCAACCTCAGGGCTGATCCCCACAGTCCAATGGACCTCAGCCACTCTCCTAAACCATGTGCCTTCAAATGGAAGCTTGCGAGAATATTGACAGGTACGTAAGTAGATGGAGCAACACCCTCAGGTAATGTTTGAGTAAAAATAAAGAAAGGTCCAACAAAGGGTTAAACAAGTCCTGGAGGTGACGACTACACAGCGTTATCTTAGCTAGTGTTCCTGTTGCTATGACAAAACACCATGACCAAAAGCAAACTGAGAAGGAAAGTCTTTGATTTAGGTTTCCAAATCACTGTTCATCCCTGAAAGAAGTCAGAATAGGAACTCAAGCAGGGCAGGAATCTGGAGGCAGCCGCTGATGCCCAGGCTCGAGGGCTTACCGTAAGCCAGTGCTGCCTACAGGCTTCCCCAGCTTGCTTCCTCATAGAACCCAGGGCCATGAGCCTAAGGATAGAACCACCCACAATGGGCTGGGCCCACACAGGGCTTGCCTACAGCCTTGTCTTATGGAGGCGTTTTCTCAATTGACATTCCCCCCCCTTTTAGTGACTCTAGCTTGTGTCAAGTCATAAAACTAGCCAGGACAGTCATAAAATGGAAAAGTACAGTATTTAATTTTTGAAAATTTTTATTAGATATTTTCTGTATTTACATTTCAAATGTTCACTATTTAATTTCAGTAATGCACTTGGCGAAGCAGAAGGAGGAAGCAAAGATGGGTCATATGAAAGTATCCAGTCAGAAGAGAGAAAAGAAAAAAGGAAAAGACGGAACACAGTTGCACGAAGCCTCCAAGCAGGATGGTGTATGATCATGGGAGCATCCACTGTGGAGACCTCAAAGGGAGGAGAGGCAGCAGCTGCAGGGACTTGGAGAAACCCTAAATCCAGGGAGAGCTGTGAGCGGGAGGTGCTGAAAACCAAAAAGACCCAAATGGCTTTCAGGCAAAGACGGTACTACAGACATGGTAACTAGCGTGTCTTTTATAAAAACAGAGTATTAACAGCAGCAAGAGGAAAGAGTTTGTCATATGTAAAGGACTCTCCATCAGTCCATCGGCCAGCTAGTCAGCTGACACCTCACAAGTCAGTAGAGGGTCAGTGATATTACCAGGGTGCTGAGGGAATAAAAACGTGGACCAACAATGCTGACCCTACCAAGAACCTTCTACCTGATCTTTCCAAAACAAAAGATCTAAAATCTTCTCCGGAAAAGCAAAAGGTTGCCAAGTCAAAGCTTATTGCAAATTCCAGCATGTCTCCTTAAGGCAAACTGTCTGGCTTCAGGAAGATTGCACCAGACACTCCTGCACACAGTTAGCAGAACCTTGTTCAATCAGCCAAGTAAGGAGACCAACCACTACAGGTCTGCGTGCTTTATTGGGCTCCAAAGCCCAGACTACCTGTAGATATCAGTTTTCTATGTCCCTAATGTGTCCTATCACCAGGATAGGAGAATAGATTCAGGCAGTTCTATAGCAGAACCTGGGGAACCTGGGCAGCATTTGTCTTCACATTTTGAGCCCTACACTGCCATAAAATGAACAAAACCCCCAGAAACAATTTTGGCAGAGGCTGGAACTGTTTGCAATGAAAAAGAACTGGCTATGTTTGACAACCCAAAGACCTTTGCTGTAGTCTTGGTTCTTAGAACCACTGTGTTGCCCCAAGAGGAGTCCCAGTTTTCTTCATGTCAGGAGCAGGCTGGAGCAGCATCCACTGTTCTGTGCCGGGGCCTTGCGGCTCTTCCTGTCCTCATGTTAACCTTGGTCCCCCGTAACAACACTGCTTTGTGAGGCTGTGAAAACCTTAGGCTCTGGCTGCTTAAACTTTTCCACTTGAACCTATTTTCATCCAAGAATTTTAATACAACCCAACCCAAAGTATATAGGTATATAATTTGGCGTATAAACCAAACATTTACTGGTAACAAATTGCAAATAAATTATTTTATAACATCTCTGTGGTGTACATATAATTTTACCATATATTGAAAATGAAAGCAAATTCACATAGAAACATAATGGATGTGCTTGTTTGTCTTTTTAAAAAAAATAATTTATTTTTAATTTGTGTGCGTTATTAGTATTTTGCCCACATGTGTGTCTGTTGGATCCCCTGGGACTGGAGTTACAGGCAGTTGTAAGCTGCCATGTGAGTATGGGCGAATTAACTTAGGTCCAGTGCTCTTAACCATTGAGCCATCTCTCCAGTCTACTTGTTTGTTTTAATGCAAGCCCAAGATATACTGCTTAGATTCTTTTTTATTTATTTTTTATTAGATATTTTCTTTATTTACATTTCAAATGCTATCCCGAAAGTTCCCTATACCCACCCCCCATCCTGCTCCCCTACCCGCCCACTCCCACTTCTTGGCCCTGGCGTTCCCCTATACTGGGGCTTATAAAGTTTGTAAGACCAAGGGGCCTCTCTTCCCAATAATGGCTGACTAGGCCATCTTCTGCAACATATGCAGCTAGAGACACGAGCTCTGGGGGTACTAGTTAGTTCATATTGTTGTTCTACCTAAAGGGTTGTAGACCCCTTCAGCATCTTGGGTAATTTCTCTAGCTCCTCCATTGGGGGCCCTGTGTTCCATCCTATAAATGAATGTGAGCATTCCTGTCTGTATTTGGCAGGCCTTGGGATAGCCTCACTCGAGATAGTTATATCAGGGTCCTTTCAGCAAAATCTTGCTGGCATATGCAATAGTGTCTGGGTTTGGTAGCTGATTATGGGATGGATCCCAGGGTGGGGTAGTCTCTGGATGGTCCATCCTTTCGTCTTAGCTCCAATCTTTGTGTCTATAACTCCTTTCAAGGGTGTTTTGTTCTCTATTCTAAGAAGGAATGAAGTAGCCATACTTTGGTCTTCTTTCTTCTTCTTGAGTTTCATGTATTTTGCAAATTGTATCTTGGGTATTCTAAGTTGCTGGGCTAATATCCACTTATCAGTAAGTGCATATCAAGTGACTTCTTTTGTGATTGAGTTACCTCACTAAGGATGATATCCTCTAGATACATCCATTTGCTCAAGAATTTCATAAATTCATTGTTTTTAATAGCTGAGTAGTACTCCATTGTGTAAATGTACCACATTTTCTGTATCCATTCCTCTGTTGTGGGACATCTGGGTTGTTTCCAGCTTCTGGCTATTATAAATAAGGCTGCTATAAACATAGTGGAGCATGTGTTCTTATTACCAGTTAGAACATGTGGGTATATCCCAGGAGAGGTATTGCTGGATCTTCCAGTAGTACTATGTCCAATTTTCTGAGGAACCTCCAGAATGATTTCCAGAGTGGTTGTACCAGCTTGCAATCCCACCAACATCCCACCAATCTCCACATCCTCGCCAGCATCTGCTGTCACCTGAATTTTTGATTTTAGCCATTCTGACTGGAATGAGGTGGAATCTCAAGGTTGTTTTGATTTGCATTTCCCTGATGATTAAGTATGTTGAACATTTTTTCAGGTGTTTCTCTGCCATTCAGTATTCCTCACTTGAAAATTCTTTGTTTAGCTCTGTACCCCATTTTTTAATGGGTTTATTTGAATTTCTGGAGTCCAGCTTCTTGAGCTCTTTGTATATATTGGATATTAGACTCCTATCAGATTTAGGATTGGTAAAAATCCTTTCCCAATCTGTTGGTGGCCTTTTTGTCTTGCTGACGGTGTCTTTTGCCTTATAGAACCTTTGCAATATTGTAAGGTCCCATTTGTCAATTCTTGATCTTACAGCACAAGCCATTGCTGTTCTGTTTAGGAATTTTTCCCCTGTGCCCATATCTTCGAGAGTTTTCCCCACTTTCTCCTCTATAAATTTCATTGTCTCTGGTTTTATGTGGAGGTCTTTGATTCACTTCGACTTGAGCTTTGTTACAAGGAGATAAGAATGGATCAATTCGCATTCTTCTGCATGATAACTTCCAGTTGTGCCAGCACCAATGGTTGAAAATGCTGTTTTTTCCACTGGATGGTTTTAGCTCCCTTGTCAAAGATCAAGTGACCATAGGTATGTGGGTTCATTTCTGGGTCTTCAATTCTATTCCATTGGTCTACCTGTCTGTTGCTGTACCAGTACCATGCAGTTTTTATCACAATTGCTCTATAGTACAGCTTAATGTCAGACATGGTGATTCCCCTAGAGGTTCTTTTATTGTTGAAAATAGTTTTTGCTATCCTAGGTTTTTTATTGTTCCAGATGAATTTGCAAACTTCCCTTTCTAACTCCGTGAAGAATTGAGTTGGAATTTTGATGTGAATTGCATTGAATCTGTAAATGGCTTTCGGCAGGATAGCCATTTTGACTATATTAATCCTGCCTATCCATGAGCATGGGAGATCTTTCCATCTTCTGAGATCTTCTTCAATTTCTTTCTTCAGAGACTTGAAATTCATATCATACAGATCTTTCACTTCCTTAGTTAGAGTCACACCAAGGTATTTTATATTATTTGTGACTATTGTGAAGGGTGTTGTTTCCCTAATTTCTTTCTCAGCCCGTTTATCCTTTGTGTAAAGAAAGGCCATTGATTTGTTTGAGTTAATTTTATATCCAGCTACTGTACTGAAGCTATTTATCAGGTTTAGGAGCTCTCTGGTGGAATTTTTAGGGTCACATATAAACTATCATATCTGCAAATAGTGATATTTTGACTTCTTCCTTTCCAATTTGAATCTCCTTGATCTCATTTTGTTGTGGAATTGCTCTAGCTAGGACTTCAAGTACTATATTGAATAGGTAGGGAGAAAGTGGGCAGCCTTGTCTAGTCCCTGATTTTAGTGGGATTGCTTTGAGTTTCTCTACATTTAGTTTGATGTTGGCTACTGGTTTGCTATATATTGCTTTTATTATGTTTAAGTATTGGCCTTGAATTCCTGATCTTTCCAAGACTTTTATCATGAATGAGTGTTGGATTTTGTCAAATGCTTTCTCAGCATCTACAGAGATGATCATGTGGTTTTTGTCTTTGAGTTTGTTTAAATAGTGAATTACGTTGATGGATTTCCATATATTAAACCATCCCTGCATCCCTGGGATGAAGCCTACTTGGTCATGATATATGATCATATTGATGCGTTCTTGGATTCAGTTTGCGAGGATTTTATTGAGTAGTTTTGCTTTGATATTCATGAGAGAAATTGGTCTGAAGTTCTCTTCATGAGAGAAATTGGTCTGAAGTTCTCTTTCTTTGTTGGATCTTTGTGTGGTTTAGGTATCAGAGTAACTGTGGATTCATAGAATGAATTGGGTAGAGTACCTTCTGTTTCTATTTTGTGGAATAGTTTGAGAAGAGTAGGAATTAGGTCTTCTTTGAAGGTCTGATAGAACTCTGCACTAAACCCATCTGGTCCTGGGATTTTTTTGGTTGGGAGACTATTAATGACTGCTTCTATTTCTTTAGAGGAAATGGTACAGTTTAGATGGTTAATCTGATCCTGGTTTAATTTTGGTACCTGGTATCTGTCTAGGAAGTTGTCCATTTCATCCAGGTTTTCCAGTTTTGTTGAGTATAGCCTTTTGTAGTAGGATCTGATGATGTTTTGGATTTCCTCATGTTCTGTTGTTATGTCTCCCATTTCATTTCTGATTTTGTTAATTAGCATATTGTCCCTATGCCCTCTAGCTAGTCTGGCTAAGGGTTTATCTATATTGTTGATTTTCTCTAAGAACCAGCTCCTGGTTTGGTTGATTCTTTGAATAGTTCTTTTTATTTACACTTGGTTGATTTCAGCCCTGAGTTTGATTATTTCCTGCTGTCTACTCCTCTTGGATGAATTTGCTTCCTTTAGTTCTAGAACTTCTAGGTGTGCTGTCAGGCTGCTAGTGTATGTTCTCTCTAGTTTCTTTTTGGAGGCACTCAGGGCTATGAATTTCCTCTTAGGAATGCTTTTATTGTGTCCCATAAGTTTGGGTATGTTGTGGCTTCATTTTCATTAAACTCTAAAATGTCTTTAATTTCTTTCTTTATTTCTTCCTTGACCAAGGTATCATTAAATAGGTTGTTGTTCAGTTTCCATGAGAATGCTAACTTTCTATTATTAATGCTGTTATTGAAGATCAGCCTTAGTCCTCGGTAATCTGATAGGATGCATGAGATAATTTCTATATATATTTTTTTATCTGTTGAGGCCTATTTTGTGACCAATTATATGGTCAAGTTTGGAGGAGGTACCATGTGGTGCTGAGAAGGTATATCCTTTTATTTTAGGATAAAATGTTCTGTAGACATCTATTAAATCCATTTGTTTCATAATTTCTGTTAGTGTCCATGTGTCTCTGTTTAGTTTCTGTTTCCAGGAGCTATCCAATGGTGAGAGTGGGGTGTTGAAGTCTCCCACTATTATTGTGTGAGGTGCAATGTGTGCTTTGAGCTTTACTAAAGTTTCTTTAATGAATGTGGCTGCTCTTGCATTTGGAGCATAGATATTCAGAATTGAGAGTTCATCTTGGTAGATTTTACCTTTGATGAGTATGAAGTGCCCCTCCTTGTCTTTTTTGATAACTTTGGGTTGAAAGTCAATTTTATTCGATATTAGAATGGCTACTCCAGCTTGTTTCTTAGGACCATTTGCTTGAAAAATTGTTTTCCAGCCTTTCACTTTGAGGTAGTGTCTGTCTTTTTTCCTGAGGTGGGTTTCCTGTAAGCAGCAAAATGTTGGGTCCTGTTTGTGTAGCCAGTCTATTAGTCTATGTCCTTTTATTGGGGAACTGAGTCCATTGATTTTAAGAGAAGTTAAAGAAAAGTAATTGTTGCTTCCTGTTATTTTTATTGTTAAAATTAGGATTCTGTTCTTGTAGCTGTCTTCTTTTAGGTTTGTTGAAAGATTACTTTCTTGCTTTTTCTAGGGTGTAGTTTCCTTCCTTGTGTTGGTGTTTTCCCATTATTATCCTTTGAAGGGCTGGATTCGTGGAAAGGTATTGTGTGAACTTGGTTTTGTCATGGAATACTTTGGTTTCTCCATCTATGGTAATTCAGAGTTTTGCTGGGTATAGCAGCCTGGGCTGACATTTGTGTTCTCTTAGGGTCTGTATAACATCTTTCCAGGATCTTCTGGCTTTCATAGTCTCTGGTGAGAAGTCTGGTGTAATTCTAATCAACCTGCCTTTATATGTTACTTGACCCTTTTCCCTTACTGCTTTTAATATTCTGTCTATATTTAGTGCATTTGTTGTTCTGATTATTATGTGTGGAATTTCTTTTCTGGTCCAGTCTATTTGGAGTTCTGTAGGCTTCTTGTATGTTCATGGGCATCTTTTTTTTATTAGGTTAGTGAAGTTTTCTTCTGTAATTTTGTTGAAGATATTTGCTGGCCCTTTAAGTTGAAGATCTTCATTTTCATCTACCCCTATTTTCCGTAGGTTTGGTCTTCTCATTGTGTCCTGGATTTCCTGGATGTTTTGAGTTAGAATCTTTTTGCATTTTGCATTTTCTTTGATTGTTGTGCCCATGTTCTCTATGGAATCTTCTGCACTTGAGATTCTCTCTTCAAGCTCTTGTATTCTGTTGTTGATGCTCTCATCTATGGTTCCTGATTTCTTTCCTAGGGTTTCTATCTCCAGAGTTGTCTCACTTTGACTTTTCTTTATTGTTTCTATGTCCCTTTTTAGGTCTTGGATAGTTTTCTTCAATTCCATCACCTATTTGGTTGTGTTTTCCTGTAATTCTTAAAGGGATTTTTGTGTTTCTTCTTTAAGGACTTCTACCTGTTTAGCAGTGTTTTCCTGTGATTCTTTAAGAACTTCTACCTCTTTAGTTCTGTTCTCCTGTATTTCTTTAAGTGAGTTATTAAAGTTCTTCTTAAGGTCCTCTACCAGCATCATGAAATATGATTTTGAATCCGAATCTCGCTTTTCAGGTATGTCAGGGTATCCAGGACTGGCTGAGGTGGGAGTTCTGGGTTCTGATGATGTTGAGCAGTCTTGGTTTCTGTTGGTAAGATTCTTACGTTTGCCTTTTGCCATTTGGTAATCCCTGGATTTAGTTGTTATAGTTGTCTCTGGCTGGAGCCTGTTCCTCCTGTGATTCTGTTAGCCTCTGTTAGCTGTCCTGGGAGTCCAGCTCTCTTCTGAGTCTCTCTGGTCAGAGTACTCTCTTCAGGCAAGCAGGGAAGGTGCACAGAGGTCTGGCGTTCAGACTTGCCTCCTGGTTAAAGATGAAGGCCCGAAATTGGGCCTGTCCCAGAAGATGGGTTGCCTCTGCAGACTGTGTGCTCACCTGCACAGCCCTCTCTGGGTGTCGCAGCCCTCCCGGGCAACAACCTCTTCTCTGGTGGGGAAGGTGCCCAGTTGTCTGCAGCCAGAGACAGGGGTCTGTCCCAGAAGCTGTATTGCTTCTGCCTGTCCCAGAAGCTCTGTTGCCTCTCTACTGCTTAGATTCTTACATGCTGAGGAATAATAGAAGAATGTTAAAAGTCTATTTCCCATAATTAGACCATTTGTTCTAAAAGAGCAGAAAATGTGGAGCATTCAGCAAAAATATCGCAACATGGTTGTCTCGAGTCTGAGCTGAGGTAGTACTGCATGACATGATGGTGTGCAGTGCATGGTGTGATGGTGTGTGCAGTGCATGGTGTGATGGTGTGTGCAGTGCATGGTGTGATAATGTGTGCAGTGCATGGTGTGATGGTGTGTGTAGTGTATGGTGTGATGGTTTGTACAGTGCAGTCTGAGTGTTGTTTGTCCAGAACCAAGTCTGCTGAAAGTCACAGGTTAGGACATCAGTAAACACTGCCAGAAACACCCAGACTTATTCCATGTTTAGCTGAATTTGGTTGTTGCACACTGAGAAACCTCTGCTGTCATTTTTTGTAATTTCATACTTGGGACATGTAACCCAGGAGAGTTGTATTAAGAATTGTTCAAGACATGGGAGTCTGGGGATCAGCCCTGATGTTGTAGTGCTGGCCCTAGCTCTGGTCCACTCTCTGCCTCCTGATCAGCCTTGAGCAGTCATGTGTTCCCTCCAAGATGAAGCTACCTGGCATTTTCTACCACAATGGACTAGATGCTGTAAATCTGTAACAAAGCTGTTTTTCCTTTAAGTTGTTTCTGATCAGGAACATGGTCACAATGTTTAAAACAGTAGCCAGTACAAGTCTAAAAGTAAGCTGAGCCGGGCGGCGGTGGCACAAGCCTTTAATCCCAGCACTCGGGAGGCAGAGGCAGGCGGATTTCTGATTTCGAGGCCAGCCTGGTCTACAGAATGAGTTCCAGGATAGCCAGGGCTACACAAAGAAATCCTGTCTCAAAAAACCAAACAAAAAAAAAAAAAAAAAAAAAAAAAAAAAAAAAAAAAAAGTAAGCTGAGGCTCCCGTGAGGGATGTAGATGGGAATCCAGAGCACCCCTGATGATCTACGTAGTTTGTCCAGTGCCAGACATGGGAAAATAAAGGGGGTGTGGTGGGATAAATGACCTGAGTCCGGGGTTCCTGGTGGGCAGACGAGGGAGACTGCTGCGGGACCCCACAGAACTGCCATGGGCATCGACACCAGACCCTGCTCCTGGGGGATTGGGGGCTGGGGAAGGCATAGTCTTGGCTCTGACTCTCGGGCACCACAGACCGCTGGGCACCATGGAAGAGCTGGCTCAGGGGTCCCTGGGCTACACGGAGACCAGGAACGTCTGTGATGCCGCTGGATGTTGCAGAAGAGCTGAGAACGAAGTGGGGGTCCCGGGGGCAGTTCAGTCAGCCCTGGGCCTTAAGGGAGAAGGGGCAGCGGGGAGAAGGCATTGGGTGGTTCAGTGCAGGCGAGAGTCCTTGGTCTGGTCTGGCGGCTGGAAAGGGGAAGGCCTATTCCATCGCTCCAGCATGATGAATCTTGATTAAAGGAAGCAGTCCATGGTTTTAGAGCTATATTGTAGAAAACATGGCCACGTGAAGAGAGAGGAGAAGGGAGGGGGAGAAGGAGAGAGGGAGGTGAGAGTAAAAGAACAAGAGCTTAAGAGAGACAAGCAAGAAAGGAGGGGCGGAGTAGCCCCTTTTATAGTGGGCTGGGCTACCCTGCTGTTGCCAGGTAACTGTGGGGAGGAGCATACCTGGCTATTGCTAGGTAACTGTGGGGGTGGAGTCCAGAAAGCCTATGTGACTGATGGCCACAGAATGATGGCACTTAGGGCTCATGGTGTCAGGTGCCTGTGTCTGGGGGTGAAGTTTATGGTTCCATCTCTTATAGAATTTTCTACTAGGTCCCTGGAGTAAGCCTCGCTCGACCAGAACACAGACTGCCTTTCACAGTTCAACAGTGGTCAAAATCAAGTTTTCAGCCCCAGCATCCACTAGACAGTGGCCTGGAGAGGCAGCCTTTTAAAATTGCAAGCTAGGAAGGGAGGCAGATCTCCCTTCCCCATATAGACAATGCCAGCCCAGGAATGGTGACAGCTCTGAAGCCACACCAGGAATTTATATTTACTTCTCTTTTTCTTTCTCTTTGAATATAAAAATAGCCCAGCAGTTTTTAAATGTCAAAGTGAGAAACAAAGCCATCCATCATTCCAAACATGACCTCATGACCACTGTAACTTTTCAACTGAGCTGTCAGACCTGGCCCCTTGGCTCTCTGTTCTGAAGTTTCCTTTACTTTAACCTTACTGTGCAATTGCTTTCCCTAAGATGCTTCAGGAAACCCCTGCAATGTTTCCAGAATGCTGTCTGAGGTTTATAGAATGCCAGTGTTCCATCCTCTGAGGGAATTCTTACAGCTCTGTAGAGACAGGCTCCAGGCTGTTCACATCACCCCTGGAAGTGTATAACTCTGCTGTGAGTGTGCACATAAAGCTAGTGATTGTCCTGTCTTGCCTCAGCACTTTAAGGCAGTTTACATTCCACAGGGGTTGTCCATGTTTCTGTCCGGGATGAGTGTTGTCAGTTAATGGTGTCTCACCGGCATAGACAGGTTTGGGGGATGTTGGTAGCAATGGAATAACACACAGTCTGTAAGGTGATCTTGAGTTGAGATTATACACAGCTGTAAATGCAGGCCTTCTTCCTCTGTCCACACACTGCACAGATGACAGCACGGGCTAAGAAGTGATTTTCCATTTCTATGCTCTGCACCCACTTCTCTCCTCACATAGACTAAAATGATAATGAGAAGCATTTCATCCAATTCTAGATTCAGCATTGAGAAATCCACTATTGTTCACCCCAATGCCATGGTTTCCAGTTTCGTCTTACAGCTAACAGCAAAGTATTGCATCCCCCTTGCATGATTCACTTCTGTTGACTATCCCTGAACCTTCAACATAAGCACAATAAATCACCAATTCATGAACAAAAGAACAAGCCAAGGCTTGGTGGTACAGTCTGCCCTACTAGCCACTCAGAAGGCTGAGGTAGGAGGATTGTACGATCAGTAACTTAGTGAGACACTCTCAAGTTAAACAAAAAAAGTTGAAAAGGGCTGAATGATATAACTCAATGGTGGAATATTTACCTACATGAATTTAACCCTCAGTATCACACACACACACACACACACACACACACACACACACACACACACACAAGCAGCCCTATGTTAGACTGAGTGCCAAATAGAAAATGGACCTGCTCTAATCTTCACTGCCAGGACGATTTCCTGAGGGACTTTTGTGCTTTGCTGTTTCTCTGTTTAAAAACCCATGAATCCTTGTCTATCCAATTTTGAAGGGCTTCTAATACTTCTGACAATTAACAGCTGATGCTAGGAGTTCTCAGCACATGGCAAGTACCTTTAGTTCATCTGAGTCTCATCAAAAAGATTAGGCATCTGTTCATCTAGAGAGAGAACTGGCCTGGGAGATGATTGAGCGACACCTCTGTGAAAGGCAGAGGTGAGCTCAGGGTGTGCCTGGCCTGGAGCTATGCTAGGATACACTCTGGCCACTTCTGTCCAAGAACAATAATTCTAAGTGATAGACCACTTTAAGGTAAATTCATTCTAAGTAATGATTTAGACTTTCAGTGACAGAAGGACATCAACTCTTTCTTGGGTTTGAAGACAGTCAATGTGGTTGGTTCACTTTCTTTTATCTCCATGTCCGTTCAGCAGTAATTTGGTAAGTTCCCCTTTCAGTCAGTGTAAAGGCTTCTCTGTATCTGAGGAAGTGACCATTGAATGTCCAGAACACCTCTGGTACTCTTGAAGGTAGAGGTACCCCAAGCCATAGTCTTTAAGGCTATTGCTGGACTTCTTTACCACCCCATTTCCCCTTCCTCTAGGAGCCCAAATCCTGCAGCTTCCTTCAGCCGACTGTGCTATTCCAACCCTTTCTTTCCCCTTCCCTTTCAATGCCTGTGCTCCCCCAGCTTTTTCTATGTCCTAAGGCTTTTGTGATTCTATGCAACTCTGTTCTCCATCCCTCTTTTGTGGATGAGACCTCAGTCCTGAGCTTGGCTTTTCATTGCTTTCTGTCAAGCCTTCAGGTCTCATTCAAAAGCCCTGGTACACCCTGACCCTGTTGAGTGTGGTGATGACCAGCTAAATGGCTCTGTCTCATTCAATCCTTCCTGAGTCTAGGGATGCCACTGACTACAGGCTGCTGTGATCTTTTCCCACTCCCACATCCCCATCCATACCCTCTCATTTTTCCTTGGGATGCCTCTTAGTAAACCTCCAACCTCTCCAGAAATGACACCTGACCCGAAGGGGCTCAAATTTACTTCCTTTTGAAACCAAATCTATCCTCAACATCACCTAGATAGCCAATGGCACTCGATGGCACCCTAGAGCCCAATATTATTCATAACTACAAGCAATCAGGAAAATGGAAGGAGATTCCCTACATCTGAGCTTTCTCTTATACAGGCTCCAAGCCCTGCTTGTTTTTTTTGTCTGATATTGGCTCCAGGCTGAATGTGTGAACCTTTTTAGTTACTGTCCATGGATCTGTAAGTCTGTTGCTGATGTGGGAGCCAGGAGCAGAACAGAGCAGATGAGGAAGAAAGCCAAGAATAGGCATTTAGTACTGCTGGCTGGTGCATCTCTAGGCTCCCTCCTACATCATCCTCTATATTTAGGGCTCAAAAAAATGCCTCATCTCTAAGCCCCCCTCTGTCTCAGCTTACTGAATTCAGTTTTACAAAACTTTAGGATGGATAATATTGAAGTGTTATTTTATGTTGCTCTATTTCAGTGAAAAGTTGTCTGTGAAATTGCATTCTGGCTCCCCTTCCTCTAGACTCAAGCGTGCTTGTTTAAAGGTTTCCTCCAAAATCTCACTCCTGTGTTAGGCAGGCTCCCTGACCATGTGACAGAGAAAGGAGAGACAAACAGAAGACTGTTCCCAATGCAGATTATTGCTACCCATCTCATACTCTTTTGGCTTTGGTCTAACCCTGTAAAAGTTTTGGTAAGGTATGAATCTTATTTCAAGATTTGTAAGACTATTATGTAAACTTTCTGTACATAAAGATTTGTAAGTATATGGGGCATGGTTAAAAATCCATAACAGAGGGGTTAACATAAAAATCATAACCCAGGGGGTTGATAGTTAAAAATCTATACATAGGTTATCTTAAAGGAACCATGTGGGATATACCATTTGGGGATATAAGCAACATGTGGCTTGCCACAATCTTAGCTGCTGTCCCCTACCAGGATGAAGGCAGTCACATGGCAAATGGATGGAACTAGAAAATATCATCCTAAGTGAGGTAACCCAATGACAAAAGAACACACATGGTATGCATTCACTGATAAGTGGATATTAGTCGAGAAGCTCAGAATACCCAAGATACAATTTGCAAAACACATGAAACTCAAGAAGAAGGAAGTTCAAAGTGAGGATACTTCAATCCTTCTTAGAAGGGGGAACAAAATACCCATGGAAGGAGTTACAGAGACAGGGTGTGGACCAGAGTCTGAAGGAATGACCATCAAGAGACTGCCCCACCTGGGGATCCATCCCATATACAATCACCAAACCCAGATACTTTAGTAGATGTCAACAAGTGCTTGCTGACAGAAGCCTTTTATAGCTTGTCTCCTGAGAGGCTCCACCAGTGCCTGACAAATACAGAGATGGATGCTCACAGCCTACCATTGGACTGAGCACAGGGTTCCCAATGGAGGAGCTAGAGGAAGGACCCAAGGAGCTCAAGGGGTTTGCAGCCCTATAGGAGGAACAACAATATGAACTAACCAGTATCCCCAGAGCTCCCCAGGACTAAACCACCAACCAAAGAGTACATATGGTGGGATTCATGGCTTCAGCTGCATATGTAGCAGAGGATGGCCTAGTCGGTCATCAATGGGATGACCCTTGGTCCTGTGAAGGCTTTATGCCCCAGTGTGGGGGAATGCCAGAGCCAGGAAATGGGAGTGGATGGGTTATTGAGCAGGGAGGGGGGGAGAGGAGAGGGGAGTTTTGGAGGGGAAACCAGGAAAGAGGATAACATTTGAAATGTAAATAAAGAAAATATCTAAATATCTAAGAAAGAGAGAGAGAGAGAGAGAAGGAAAGAAAGAGAGAGAGAGAGAGAGAGAAGGAAAGAGAGAGAGAGAGAGAAAGAAAAGATGGAACAAAGAAGAACCCAAGCTGGGCAGTGGTGGTACACTCAGGAGGCAGACGCAGGCAGATTTCTGAGTTCGAGGCCAGCCTGGTCTACAGAGTGAGTTCCAGGACAGCCAGGCAATACAGAGAAACCCTGTCTCGGGGAAAAGAAAAAAAAAGTAAAAAAGTAGAACCCACCATGTAGCCAAAGACAAGCAACAGTTGCTAGTATGAGATCTCTCCAGATTTGTGTTTGTTTGTTTGTTTGTTTACTGTTTACATAGGCACTTAATGCTGTGATCTTTCCTCTGAGCACCACTTTCATTATATCCCATCAGTTTGGGTAAGTTATGCCTTCATTTTCATTCAATTCTAGAAAGTCTGGTGGTAGCCATGTGGCATCTGCGGGAATGGCATATGTGTGCGTTGCTGATGAAACTCCATGTGACAAGGCCCATGCAAACCCCTTCCCACTTGGCAAGGACCTGGGGTTGAAATTTGGCAGCCTCTATGATTATTACCTAGGTCGGTGTGCTACAAGCTCTCCTAGCTTTCACTATACTGTTTATACTCATAGTGATATTTAGTTTCACTTTCTTGGTCACAGGAAAGGCTGGGATCATGCAGGCTGAAAACTCAGTGGATGGTTCTGTTTTTCTCAAAACACTTTTAAGAGGAAAAACCCTCTCTACCTCTATCGATCCTCTAGATGTGACCATCAATCCTGGGTATTTTTGGACATGTAATCATGTCCTTAGATAAACAGCCACAGTCACACTGAGTAAGCCTGTAGCAATTTTGTAGAGCAATCGGTCCTGCTTGCATAACTGTTCTGGGGAGGCTGTGTCTGATCCACAAAGACTTAAAAAATGGTTCTTGGAAAGATGGTATCAGGAATTGATGGGTGCGTATCAGGAAAGGTTGATTGTACAACGAGCAGGTCTCTGCCAATTGAAAAGGATTATGACAGAGGGGTGCTATTTGATGACTGGAGGAAAAGACTAACTTTAGATTATAAATTCAAAGATAGAGGAGATGGATTTATACCCACAAATGGTTAATCCATCTTTCACCTTGCACAAAAGTGTAACAGCATTTGCTGCCAGCTGGGTATGTGCTTGTGTCCACAGGATATGTCTAGCTAGACATTTATTTTTGGCTTGCTGAAATTGTGCTTTGTACTGTAAAGAAACATTGAGGGGGTGATTGACCCAGTGGGAGGGGAAAGGAAGAAGAGAAACTACTTGAGGAACATGTGGGGTTTTTGCAAAGATGGGACTTTTGTAATGCTGATGTTTGGATTTCTTAAAAAAAAAAAAACAAACAAACAAAACAAACCACTGCTCAAGCAAGCAGGCTTGTGATTGTATAAATTACGACGGCTCAAGCTATTCAGAGCCACTTGCTTGAACATCAACTGATGGTCAGCATCTTCATTCTCGCCTATGCCACACATCTGTCCTTGGATTCAGAACCCTGCAACAGCATTGGTGGCCAGCAAAAGTCTCATTTCTTTATTTTGGTCTTGACCAAGTTTTCATTTAGTCTATAGTAATTCAGTCTGTAGGCTTTAGTTGTTCTTGCTGTTGAAGTTCACCTTTAGTGCATGGTCGTCTGATAAGATACAGGGCGTTGTTTCAATTTTCTTGTATCTAATGAGACTTTGTGACAGAGTGTCATGTCAATTTTGGAGAAGGTTCAGTGAGGTGCTGAGAAGAAGGTATATTCTTTTGTGTTTGAGTGAAATGCTCTATAGATATCTGTTAGGTCCATTTGTTTTATGACATCTGTTAGCTCCAGTATTTCTCTGTTTCATTTTTGTCCATTGGTGAGAGTGGGGTGTTGAAGTCTCCCTCTGTTATGCATGAGAGTTGCTGTATAATTTAAGATTTAGTATTGTTTCAGTTACAAATGTGGGTGCTCTTGTGTTTGGAACATAGATGTTAAAAACTGACACATCATCTTGGTGCTTCCCTATCTCTTTCGATTAATTTTGGTTTGAAGTGTATTTTGTTAGATGTTAGAATGGCTATACCAGCTTGCTTCTTAGGTCAACTTGCTTAGAAAATCTTGTCCAAGCTCTGAGATGTCTATCTTTCATGTTGAAGTGTCTTTCTTGAATGCAGAAGAAGGATGGATCCTGTTTTTGCATCCATTCTATTACTCTGTGCCTTTGAATTGGGGAATTGAGTTCTTTGATATTGAGAGATATTAATGACCGATGATTGTTAATTCCTATTATGTTGTTATTGTTGGTGGTGGTGTGTGTAAATGTGTGTGTGTGTGTGTGTTTCCCTTCTTGTGGTTTTCCTCATGTGAGATTATTCATTTCCTGTGTTTTTATGGATATAGTTAACTTCCTTGGGTTGGAGTTTTCTTTCTAGTACCTTCTGTAGGGCTGTGTTTGTAGATATTATTTAAATTTGACTTTACCATGGAATATCTTATTTTCTCCATCTATGGTGATTTAAAGTTTTCCTAGGTATAGTAGTTTGAGCTGGCATCTGGGATCTCTTGGAGTCTGTAGTACATCTGTCCAGGCCCTTCTGGCTTTTAGAGTCTTCATTGAGAAGTTGCATGTAATTCAAATAGGTCTGTCTTTGTATGTTACTTGGTGTTTTGCCCTTGCAGCTTTTAATAGTCTTTCTTTGTTCAATATATTTTATGTTTTAATTATGATGTGGGGGACTTTCTTTTCTGGTCCAGTCTATTTGATGTTCTGTATGCTTTTTGTACTTTTATGGGCATCTCCTTCTTTAGGTTAGGAAAATTCTCTTCTATTCCTACTATTCTTAGGTTTGGTCTTTTCATAGTGTCTTATGTCCTGGATATTTAGTATTAGGAATTTTTTAGATGTAACATTTTCTTTGAGCGATATATCAGTTTCTTCTACTGTATATTCAACACCTGAGATTCTCTCTTGCATCTCTCCTATTTTGTTGGTGAAGCATTCCTCTGTACTTCCTGTTCTCTTACCTAGATTTTTCATTTCCAGGATTTCCTCAATTTGTGTTTTCTTTATTGCTTCTACTTCCATAGATTTTGAACAATTTTATTCATTTCTTTCAACCGTTTTTTTTTTTTTTCCTTCGTCTTGGCTTTCTTGTGCTTTATCTGTGTTGGACTATTCGGGGCTTGCTATAACAGTTGGATTCCAGTGGTGACATTGCCTTGGCTATTGTTGTTTGTGTTCTCATGCTTGTATATTTGGGTTTGGGGCTATCATAGGTCTAGGTTCTGATTTCTGAGTTTGTCTTTGTTGGATGGGTGTTTTTTTCCTTGGTATCTCTCTCCTCTTTGGTCTTCTGGCTGGGGTGGCCTATGGTTGAGCAGAGGGTCTCTATGTGAGTTGGGGGCTGGGACATGGTGAGGAAGAGGGAACAGAGGATTGGGATAGTATCAGGGAGGGGGGCACTGAGAAATTGGGGGAGGCTCTATAGGCAGATGGTCTATCTGAAGTGCTGGCAGCTAGAGTGGCTTCTGGTCAAGCAGGGATTCTTCTTTTGCAGCTTCCTTAAGCCCTTCTGGGTCTCTGCCAACTTCTCCTTCCTGTCTCTCAGCTCCTTCCTAAAAGTGTCTCAGCTTCTCTGTATGCCCCTAGACTTCTTTCTAGACTCTCAGCTCCTAGTTGTAGCTTCTAAAACTCCCTTCAGCAGAGTCTGTTTTGTGACCCTTTCTTTCTAAATCCATGGACTCAGAAGCCATACTCTGTTAAAAGCTTCTTGGCCTAAGAACAGCCCAATGATTAAACTGGCATGTTCCATTTTCAAATACTCTCATACGGTAACATCTTCTGCCACTACACAAACAAATGATCTGAAATCTTTCATATCTAAACTTGTTCCCACCTCCTCTTTTTCTTCCTATTTCCAAGTATCCAGGGTAGCTCTTACATATGGATCTTTAACATCCAAGAGACCCCCTCTAATATAGCCCATCCTTATAGAGCTGGGAATTTGCTCTATAGCAGGCTGTCCAAGGCTAATCCTGTTCCCTATCCCTCCCTTATCCATCTCTCCTTCTCCAGGGCTTTCCCCCATGTCTCTTTTTTCTGTGACCAAAGGAAGGTTACTGTAAGAAGTGGTCAGAAACTTACGGTGGTTTCCCACATGGGTTCTGAAAATACCATGGGACAAATATGGGCCATCCTGACTCCCCCTCTTATCTTTACATACAGAAGGGTCCTCCCATGTCTACATTCAAGACCCATGAGATACCAGATGGGAGAAGGGTATCACTGGCAAACTGTCTTATATACAACCTTATGTTTAATAGGTTCACAGTGGGCACAATCAAAATATAAAAAATATACACCCCAGTCTCCCAACATCTAGGAATGTGGGAGAAATTATAGATGAAAATAGAAAATAAAGATGTGATCTAACATTCAATCATCAAAGGCTGTCACCTCCCTACCATGTACCCTCTTGATCAACACTGATTGACCCACCTCTGTTCTCACTTCATCTCTTGTTCCAGACCTTAGCCTCTGCATATCAGCTACTAAATCACACTCTCCCTGGCTGCTTTGGAGAATGTGGGTTGTGTGTCTCTCCCAGGTCAACTCATGACCACAGTTTGTGGCCTCATCCATTGGTCTATTAGACTTTATCACCTTGACTCTCATTAACTGCTCTGACTCAAATATCACTACAACCCCTTGTCTCCCACATTTTTCTGTTTGGTATCCCACACTGCTTTAGCTCCTTAGAGACACACTTGATAGGCACCCTGGAGTCCTCAGACTGTACTATTACCTTGACCCTCAGCACTACCACCCAGACAGGCCCTATGTCCAAATGTTCACAATGCCTGAACCTCTACACCACTCAAGTTTCTTCCTGTCTATCCTCTGGGTGGTCCAGGACTTGTGCCCTACCATTGCTTTTCCTAAAATTAGGATGGTCCTTGGGGAAGAACCTTTGTCAGTCCCCATCACAGTCTATAACAGCATGGCATGACAAATGCCCTACCTCTTCTTGTAGTCCTGGGTATAACTGTTGCCACTGCCCTGGAATAGTGAGACTGACTATTTCCCTAAAATCCACTATCAGTTTTTCTCTCAGTTCATCCAGGACCTTCAACAGGTGGCTCAGACCATTCTCAGCCTCCAGGGAGAAATGACTCATTGGCTGCTGTAGTGCTACAAAATTGGTGAGGATTAGATCTAATTAACTGCAGAGAAGAAAGCCTCTGCCTCTTCCTCTGGGAGGAACAGTGCTTCTGTGACAGCAAATCATGTATCATAATTGACAAACTCTAGGCACATTTCCAAAACCTTGAGGAATAGCTCGATGCTTCTGGACAATGGATTATTGCTAGTATGGAATGGGAGACTGCCTTACCTAAAGCCCCTTCTCCTTCTCCTAATCCTACTCATTATACTCTGTATTAAATACTTCTTATCTAGATTTCCTCAATAACAATTTCAACAGATTTCTAACAAAACCTTTAGTCAGTTCTTATCATGGTTCATAACTATGGGAGCAGAGGCCTACAACATCTCCCAACCGCATTACGTCCTGACAGTGATGACCAAGCTTGCCCCATGGACTTCAAAGCCCCCATACAGCAGGAAACAGTTTAATGATAACACAGTCCTCTTTCCCAAGTCCTGACTATTTATCAACAGTAAACAAAAAGAGGAAGAATATAGGGGAAAGAGACCAAGAAAAGAGCACCCTTACCTACTTGACCACAAGCCAGGGAAAATCTCCCTGACCTTAGCCTGACCCTGGCTCCACAACTTGGAAATCCTCACCCCTGTGACTCTGCCCTCCCCCTCCCCCCCCCATACTTTCTACTATCTCAATGACAGTCTTTTACGAGCTAGCTCCCTGAGCATGCGAGCATGCACCAAAACCCCTATAAAAGCTCCTCCCCTCTCCACCAGCCCTCTGCAGCCTCTCTGCTCTCCACAGTAAATCTTGTGTGAAGTCTGTTGTGTAGTATGACATTGTGATATTCCTTTGCTTCTAACTTCCAGAGAGTCATGATGTCAGTTTAAACATTTACTTTCTCTCTCTCTCTCTCTCTCTCTCTCTCTCTCTCTCTCTCTCTCACTGAACCCAGAGCCTTCAACTTTGACCAAACTGGCTGGTCCAGGATCCATCTGTTTTCTACTCCCCAGTACAGGGATTACAGGTCAAACTGAGGCCTTCATAACCACACAGCAAGCACTTTACCCTCTTCCCTAGCCCAAGCTGTGCTCATTTTTATGGCTCATCTCCTGTTTGATCTATCCTTTGTCTATAAGGTACAAAGTCCAAGCTTAGGACAAGAAAACCCACCAATTTGTCAGCTCAAACTCCTACCAGTCTGCCACGCCCACTCCAGTAGTGACCCACGTGACAGGCCCAAAAGCCTGGATGCAGTCCCGAGGCGAAAAGTTCAAAGAAACTTAGTCTCCTGGAACCATGGCATCCTGTAATAACGAATGCTCCAAACCTGTCCTTGCTTTAGTCGGTAAAGGGATCTGTGTGCTTTCCCTTAACATTGCTTTATTATAAGTGCCTCTAAGGATTGATTTTGACATATAGCTAAGTTAGATTAGCCTCCACCAGTGTTCTAATGTCCTAGGCAGTCCTTGAGCCAACCCTGGGCTAAGATAGCAGAGTCACTCCCATACACAGAAATTTACAATGGCCTAGGGAGAAGGTGGACTATACAATAGACTAGAATTGGAACTATGGCAAGGGCATGAAGCCCTTGCCCCTGGCTGCTAAGATTAAGCTGACCTTAGGTGGGGCTGCTTTTGATTCCAGTTGTTAACATTGACTTTATCCCAGTTGGTTCCTGTTAGCTTTTAGTATGCATTCCTCTGTTCTGTTGTAAAAGTAATTTTGCATCAGGTAACTTCAGTGTACCTTGGATGGCCTTAATGTATCACTTAATTTCTTTGTTTCCTGTAATATATAAGACTGATGCTCACTTTGACAAATTACATTCAGATACCGCACTCCCTTGTGTCCGTGTGTCTGTTTGTCACCCTTTTAGCCGACTCCTGCCCACCTGTAAAAGAACCCTAAGTTTTCCTGTGGATCGAGGGCCTGACTGAGGTCCGTACGCAGTATCACTCTCTGAGCCTGCTCCAAGCTCAGGACTTGAAATCTCACCGATCCCCACCTCGGGAACCCCTGTCCCAAGAAGTCCCATATAAAGCCTGCCTCCTGCTCAGTCCTTTGTTGCTTCTCTCCGGAGCAGAGGCAGCCACCATCCAGTGTTTTTCCCATTAGCTCTCTTGAGTGAGGATTGTTGTGCAGTGTGACTTTGTGATGCTTTTTGTGGGATGATGACTGGAGGATACCTTTCTCTTCATGGCAGTAATGTGCTTTCCCTTCACAATTACTTGTTAAACAGTTGTTCTTTCTATACGGTTTCTCAGACTTGATTTGATTGGCAGCGTCTTTATGATGCCACCTAGCATATTTCCTTGGCTGCCTTTTGGTCTCCTGCAGGTAACATACAGCTGAGATTAGAGCCATGCTTGTGAGGGTTTGAGGCTGTTTCACACATGTGTGGATCTCTGCAGCCTCACAGATCTGTGCTCAGCCCTGTTCTATTATTTATCGAGCATTGTCTGTGAGCTTAGCTCTACGCTTACCAGGGACAGAACCATGAAAAAACCTGAACAAGAATCTCTGCCTCTGGTAACTGCATCACTCAGGGAATCACGAGCTGCAAGGTAAATGATAAACAGTTGCCAGATGTGAAAGACCCCAGATGTTAAGTTCCTGTCACTATGGCTGACAATGGCAATATTCACAAGTTGCAAAAACCACCAACTTGCTATGACTTCTGGGAGTGATACCCTTCCTGTGACCCCAGCACTCTCTTGGGGAAAGTAACAAAGCAAGGGCTACTTGAAAGAAACCCAGAGCTGTTTCTTTGAGAGAAAATGGGGCTTTTGTTTTAATCTTTGGGAAATGTTTTGTTTTGTTCCAGTGTCCAAGTGATTTCTGAGGAGGCAGCAGGTGGAGGATTTCCTGGTAAGATACTGTTACATTATTCTCGCTCAGAAACACACTGGCCACCTGGAAAGTGATTCACTATACATTTCTCACTCTAAAACTGCAGATCCCCCCCCCCCAGGTTTTTGCCTAAGGAGTAAAATCAGGAAGTGGAGGATGGGTTTTCCACTGCATCTCCACAGGGCAGATGTTGAGTGGTCACCAGAATTGAGAAAGGTTCTAGTCTCCGGAGTCTTGCAGAAGCCCTGGGCAGAGACTCTGGAGCCTTCAATAGGCATAAAGTATCCTAGAGAGAGCTTGTCTTCAGAGGTCAGTAAACACCTAGAGACTGACAACTCAGTCTTCATCATCTGTGGATAATGTTTGGAACAGGACTGTGCTCAGCAGGGCAGAGCTATGGTGCTACTGCTTTTGGCAACACTCCTGTGGAACCCAAGTTCTCTGGGAATAAACATGGAGGAAGAGGTGAACCTTAGTTTCTTGTTTCTAGTTGGAAACTTTCACTTCAGGGCTCACACAGGTTAATGGTAGATACTATAAGGATTCTTGTTTTCTCAGAAGATAGAGTTACCACCAAAAGCTGATGTCACATGCAAAAAAAAAAAAAGTGACTAAGCATTGGGATGCCACAAAGAAATCCATAATCATAGAAAGATGGGGTATAAAGAAGAGGAGGAGGAGTGAATCGGTAATATTGTTAATCTGCTGTGAACTCCCCATCAGCAGTGAGCACTTCTTGCCACGCCCACCAAATGCCCTAACAGCTGAGAGGCCACTTCTCTGACTCTCAGATGGCTGCATGTTTTCTCTCCTGCTCCCTTGGACAGGAAATCTAAAGTCCTGCCTCTGTCTCCTTGTCCAGCCATTGGCTGCAGGCAACTTTATTTCACCAATGAAAGCCATCTCGGGTCAGGGACCCTCAGCGTCTCACATGCAGACATGCAAATTCTCATGGGATTTTGGGAGCTGAATAACACAAATAGCATTACAGCCAATGCACAGCAGAGGGGGAGGAAGAGGAGGAGGAGGAGGAGGAGGAGGAGGAGGAACTTATTTCAGACTCAGAACTAAGTGTGCAGTCACAGTGGGCAGTGCTTTCTGTCTCTGTGGATCTTATTGTTTGGCTGAGTATGGGAGTAACCAACAGCTTTCTGATTGGATTTAAAGCCTGTTCCACAAGACAAAACTCATGCTTAGTGCCAGTAACTAAACCAAATGCCTGTAGCTAGCTATATCATCAGCCCTAGGTAGAACCTACTATTATTATTCCATTAAACAGACATAATAAGAAACTGTCCCTATACCCTTAGAAGCCCCTTTTATAGTAGATGGAGATTAACACAGACACCCACAACTAACCAACAGACAGAGAATAAGAAGTTGTGGAGTGCTCAGCTCTAAACGGGACATCTGTATTACAAGCTCTCTTCCCAAGGTTATCACTGCAGAGAACAAAAAGACCTTAGGAGCCAGAGATGGTGAAATAGCATCTGCCTGATGTGTCAGGGCTGATTTGTACACATGAGCTGGTCATGGCTGTGACTCAACAAGCAAGACAGCACTGGATCAAGCTAGCCAGAGTCTTATCATGGACAAAGGAAGCGTTCTCCCATGTGATGTTTTATGTTAGCCTATGGCTGCTAGAGGTGGGGGAGAGTAAGTTTTCTTCAGAGATTCAGGACAAGAGGGACCACCCATGCTCCAATAGATGGTCCTGCGCCTGTGCACTTGCAAGCAGCACTAGGTGGATTGATGGGTTAAAAACAAACAAACAAACAAACAAACAGAATAGAAAGCCATGAGACTGGAAAGGAAAGTGGTGGGGATATGAAAGGAATCAGAGGGTAAAGGGTGGGGTGCGTTTGATGTATGAGATTCTCAGATGGTACTGAGTGAAAAGGACCCTTTAGAGCAGTGGTTCTCAGCCTTCCTAATGCTGCGACCTTTAACACAGTGCCTCACGTTGTGGTGACTTCCACCTTAAAATTATGTCACTGATACTTCATAACTGTACTTTTGCTACTATTATGAATCATAATATAAGTATATGATATATAGGGTATATGATATGCGACCCCTGTGAAAATGTCATTTGACCCAAAAGGGGCTGCCAGCCACAGGTTGAGAACGGCTGCTCTAGAGTGTGGAGTCTGAAGCCTAGCTATGAAAGCACAGGGAAGATCCTGTTTCTCTGGGTATTTTGCACAACCAGATGGGAGAGGAAATTTTCTGGTATGGTACCCCAGCCCATTTCTGGGAAAAGCAATAATTGGAAAAGCACAATTACAGTGACACACACGCAGTCACACAGCCTGTGAGAGCTTCTGT
Organism: Mus minutoides; assembly: GCA_902729485.2. Lineage (NCBI taxonomy): Eukaryota > Metazoa > Chordata > Mammalia > Rodentia > Muridae > Mus > Mus minutoides. The sequence continues at coordinate 518 of CACVCL010029612.1, read as the reverse complement.
CTTCCTTCCTCCCCTCGATGCTTAACCCCCTTGTTTTTTCTCAAGGAAATGAGGAAACAAAGGTTGGCAGGGCAACCAAGGTCTTCTTCTTCTTAAAAACCTTTAAGCAGGCAACTCAAAGCCTTCTTTCCTACTCAAGTAAGAAATCATAGAGAAGAAGAAACAGGATGGAGACAGCACTGAGCGTATCCCCAGGTGTTTAAAAATGTCTTTTAAATGTATTTTAATACAAAGGCTGAGTGTGAATTAAGAAAAGAGCTCTACACGTGGTTGTGAAGCCTGCAGTGGCGGCTCAAGTGGCCTGGAGATATCAGCAGATGTGATGTCTTCCTCCATCTTTTTCACTTCCCGCCTGCCTGCTGATGGGGAGGAGGTGCAGGATAGAGGCAATCTTCTGGATTACATCTTCCACTGGGTCCCGGGGGTCCTTGAGGCCCCGGAGCACCTGGTGAGCCTGGCAAACCCACTGCTGAGGAAATAAAACGCACCATGAGAAATTGGGTCACATGCAATCATGC